>WBNH01011829.1:55625-183294 GCA_013401255.1 Urocolius indicus | reverse complement strand
CTCAATGATATTAAAGATCTTTTGCAGCCATAATGCCTCTATGATTCTAGAATAATATAAAGTGATGGGTTAGTTCTTGGATGTGTATTGCTAAGTATGCATATTAAAAGTTGTAAATTTGGAAATAGATTATAGACCAATGTATTTACAACTAGAATCTGTTTATTCCATTGTCAACAAAAAATACCAGTAGAAGTAAGACACCAAAGTAAATTCTTTAGATGGAAACAGATTTATTTTGGTTTTTTTTTTTTTCTTCAGGCATTAGTTCTACCATTTGATCCTTTGTTTGTTTTTAACCTTCAAACCAGAAAGTGTGACTGTTACAAATACATCATCATGGATTAAAACAGAAAGAAAGATTTTGGATTTTTTTTTACCATCTGAATTATAGTTTCATAGCACTATTTTGAAAGTTGCTGAGTAGTGTGTTTTGCTAAGAGCAAATATTTAAATTATAGAGTCGGATCTGTGCTTTATTATAATAACCTAATGGATGGATTGACATATTATTTTTAATATGGGCACTGGAAAGAAGAGGAAAAGGAATATTTTAACTTTTTGAAATCCACATTAATCTAGAGTGGGAAGCAACTACTTCACTCACTTGACTGGAAATTATGCTAGATTAGCAAGATGAAAATATGGTAAAGTTAATAGTAGCAGCACACTAGATCTATGTATTTTATTATCTTTGCAAGACCTCCAGTTAAAAAGCTGCACAAATCATTCAAGTGGTTGTATTTCTGGAAGATGGAGAAAGAAAAACCCTTGAAGCAAAAAATAGGAAGGGTATGTTTTTATTTCTGTTTGCTGCCATTTCAACCACACATTTAGCTGCAACCAAAAATACATATTTAATGTAATGAACAGTAAGAAAAATCTAATTACTTGTATGAAATACAGCTATCATGGGCATATGTATTTTATAAAACTGCTGTTTCATATCTGATGTTGCAAGGATTATTTAATTAAGTAGTTTTTTTCTTGTGTAACTTACATTTCTCACCTAGTTCTCTAATTATGAAAAGATAAAATGAATACAATTGATCTAACATAGGAGATGGGAAAAAAACTACAGTATGCATAAACGTCATATAAGAAGTACTGAGAGTGCCATTTTGACACTTAAGTGATGTAAGAATTTTAAGATATATATACATAGATATTAAGAAATATGTTTATGTAAATCTTGTGCAGTGCTAGCATGCATTGCACAGGGAAGGAACAAGAAGTGTGTTAGTTCACTTATTGGAAGAACATTCAGTCATTCATTCCTAACAGTATGCTGTAGCAGTTTCCTATGTAGGCTTCCCTTTCTGCCTTTTTTTAATCTTTTGAAAATGTGAATCAATGCATCATTTTGAAACAGAAGTCTCACTTTGCTTGAATTGCTTGTCACTGAGTACCCTCATGCAGTGAATTTTGTCAGTGAGATTTTTGCTGTGGGAAAGTACATAGATTTTTTCAGTACTCACTTTCAGCATTTCTGTACTCTTGATGTCCTTGGGAAAATGTTTTTCTTCTTCTTAAGGGAGAAATAATTATAGTAATGCCAGACATTGTTATTACTGTGTTCATTATTGTTTAAGCAGAAACATAATTCTTTGTATTGTATGAAACACACTGTTGCATTTTTGCCATCTATAGATAAGAGCAGGAATATTTGCTGACTTTGTACTAGGATATGTTCATATGTTACGTTGAAAGACAAGAAGACAAAGATTGTGTCTAAGTTTCAGAGGAAAGGCAGCATGTGAAATGTGTGTTTCCTCAGATTTCTAGAGGGTTACAGTAATTGCCTATAATGAGGCCATATTTTCAAACCACTCTTTGTTCCATTTCTAAAATCTTGTCCAGCACTCAGTAAACTTCTTCAAAAAACAGGTATAGTGACATGCAATCTTCAAGGCTAGGAATGTAAGAAGTGGGAAAACTGTCTAGCAGACGTTTATTTACAATTATCACTGAAGAATAATCAGTTACTTTTGGACTCTTGTCATTTGTCTTATTAGGTAAACTGTACAGTGGAAACAAACTATCCACTTATAAACTTTCCCAGCTATGTAACTTCATAAAGTACAGCACTTCATCAAAGCACATCCATTAACCCTCTGACTGGTACTCTTGTCTTTGATTTCAGCACCACACAGAAGCACCTAGCCCATCATTGCTACCCCCGTCAGCTTTGCCATTAGATGTATTAAACAATGCTGTTGCTGGCTTTAGTACTGTGGAAGAACTTATCCGGTATCTTGAACCAGATCGGTGGCAACTGGATTTGGAAGATTTGTACAGGCCAACGTGGCAACTTCTTGGAAAGGCATATATTCATGGGAGGAAATCAAGAGGTAAATTACTCTTCTGTGTGGCCTTGCAACTTTTTTTTTTTATGTTTTTTAACAAAGAAATCATAATTGAAAGCATTCTTCACCTTGAAGTTAGAGATTTGTCGGAGAATATTGCTGCAAGCTGTTCTCGCCTTTCTATTATCTGAAAAAGGACAATGACTAAACTCAAACTTTAAAAGAATTTGGCGGGGTAATGTAACCAAGCGAGGAAAAAAAAAAAAAAAGCAGACAGGGTAATTTTCTGTAGGGAACCTTAAGTGATTTTATTTTTTTGTTTGGGCTTGGTAATTTCTTGCACTACTGTATCATGTGAACAATTGGTTTATTTCCTTAGAATTGTTAAGTTTCTACACCATATGAATTGAGATTATGAATTAGCCAAACATTTCTCTTCCATACCGCGAGAAATCCCTGTTTCTATGTCTTGTTTGATCATGTATTTGTCAGCTTAATCAGATATAAAGTAGATGATATATTTCAAGACTTGTGGACTTGGTATTCATGCATTTTCTACCACCTATCATCCAGGTGTTGCCTGCTATTTCATATTTATGGATTCCATGAGGATGGATATCATGCAGGCAATACTTCCTTTCTTACCCACCATAGAGGATGAAAATCAAAACTTATGAGAGTGACTGAATAGACTCCTCTGTTGACAAATGTAGACTGGATTGTCATCTGATCAGCAAGAAACAGGAGGAAGTGAAACCTTCCATAACTCAAAAAAAAAAAAAATTTTTGACAGCTAATTCTTGGATGAGAGACGAAAAAAATCAGCCCTTCTACCTAACTTGTATTGCTAGAGCTATGCACACAGCAACTAAATAGTCAAAGAGCAGAAAAGAAAAGTTTTTGGCAATGGACCATGCCTTTCAAATAGTCATTTAACACTTTTCTAATTAAAGAGATCCAGTATTTGCCAAATGTATGCCATAAGCACACAGTAAGTGGGAGAAAAACAAAAAGTAATTTCTGAAACCTTACATAAACTAAAATACAGGTGTTGGATAACATCTATGTAGAGAAAAGCAACTCCCTGAAAGACGTATCTTACAAAGAAACTATCAGAGTTAAGTCTTTTAAAGACTTCTAATTAGATGCTGAAATAGATTTTTCCACTGTATAAACATATCATGGTATTGCTACATTTATCTTTAAGAGACCACCCTCAGACTGCATTACCAAGTGTGTAATGTAATAGTCTGAGGTGAAAAATATGTCCAGTTGATGACTTAGTATTAACTGTTAGGTCTATTCAATAGCTAGGGAAAGCAGACTTTTTAAAAATTATTTTTAATTTCTGCTTTTTAAAAAAATGTTATTCCTTCTAGTAGCATGTTTGCTCAATTTAGAAACCTTTTTAAGAAATGTTTGGGATAAGTGCATGCCTTAAAATGTTTGGGTTTCTCAAACTCTTTGATTCTATAATTAGATCAGTTTTATTTTTGCAGTATTTCGGTGTAAAAGCTAAGTAACTGTCCTGCTTTCATAAACAAACATCAGTTTACATCTAGATTAAATGAAAATGTAATTAAAAGTGTATGTTACTTTCTGTATTGTCCTCTACTCCCACTTAATAATTCATATTAAAAAGACTATATTTAGACAACCTAAATTCCACAGAACTTCTATGTCAGATATTTTCTCTGGATAAAATGCTTCCAAAAACTTCTAGCCAGGAAAGAAGAAACACCAAGTTCAGAGGCTTTGATGTCTAAATATAGTCCTAAATTCTTTTATAATATTAAACATACCTAAATATACAATATATTTTGCGTAAGCATAAGACCACATTCTGAAGTCTGCTTAAAGAAATCACTGTACAACCAGCCCTTAGTAGATGCTTTTCCTGTATACTTAATGTCACTTCTTGACTGTTTCTTTTTATTTACTTTTTTTTTCTAAACTTCCCATTTGGGGTTTTGTAATAGCCCTGTACTATTGTAGGAACCAGTGAGAAACTTACACTTGCAGGAACATCTCCAAGGTATCGCCAAGGTGCTTAGGAATGAAAACCACCCTGCTGCTATCTGTACCTACACACAAGTGCCCCAACCAGAATTGATTTTGTTTCATTGACTTTCAGAGCAGCATCAAGCTGGAAATATGTTTTGGGAAAAGGGTTCCCCCTGGTACTGTATACATATTGCAGAAGATGCCAGACAGTTGCAGAGCACAGTTAGTTTCAGGCTGGTGTGAACATGGATTATTTTAGGTGCATGTGCCAGTGAAGGTGCACTTTTGAAACAGACTCTGTTGTAGACTTACCTGCATCTACATTTTTTTCTCCTTATTTTGTCCACTTATTTTAGTGTTTCCCTCTCATGTGCTACTACAGAGCCTTCAATTTTTCCTGAGCTAAAGCTAGACTGTTGTGTCAAACATAATACATGAGTGGAAGCCAAGTTGAAGGAGTGTTTAAATGTTCACATTATAACAGGTACTGGAACTCAGTGCACTTGGGAAATCCACGTAACCTTTTATTGTGGTTAAGTAAACACTTTTAAGGGAATATATACATTCTCTCATCTAGCTTTGTGCCCACAGTGTGTTAAAATAAATTTTGGACAGACAGACGCTCTTTGAAAAAATAACAGCTTCCTTCACACACTTCAAAGAAGTGATTATATAAGCACTAGATAAATTTGCCACAGACCTTTTAATGAAATTGAATTACATAAGGTAGGCCAAGGGTTCATTGTGAGGTATAATAGCAATATACCTTAGTACATCGTAAAGCGTGGAAACCAAACATGACATTTTTCATCTCTCCTGAAGCCTGTTGTAACTGTGAGGCACGCTAAAAGATATCTGCAAAGAGCTAATTGCATGTTCTTCCACAGAACCTTTTTAAAATTTGGGTCTACAGATCTGAGAAGTTCAGTTCAAATTCATTTCAATTTTGTGGCAAAATATATTGTACACTTGCTGGTCATTTTAGTGTATTGCCCTTTCCTCTATGTTGTAACTGCAGCTGTTAACTGGGAAATGGATGCAGTTCTCTGCTGCTGCCAGTAGGCAGGAGGTAACAGAGAATCACAGTGCCATACAAGTGTCTCTCTCTCACTGGTTGATGGGCTTGCAGGAAGAGACATCAGTGCCCAGCTTCCATTTTTAGTTCCTCGTGGGAAAGTCTGAGCAGCATTTATGTTAGGCCATATAAACTTAGCTTTGTGAAATTCACTGAACTACCAGCAGAAAGTATCAGCAGCCAGCATTTCTCTTATTGTGCTTTAGGCATTTTATCCTCATTCAGGCAGTTCACTTATTATATGTTTGAAAACGTAACAGCAGGAAGAAATACTCTGTTCTTCTCCCAAGTCCTTGATTAATGGAGGTAGACATGTCCACCCTCTAAATGACTCAGCCTAGAGCTATTAGCTGATCAGAAGAACTTAAATCATTTCTGATTTCTTACAGTGAATCTCTCCCCCGGAAGTTTTGTCTCTCTTTTCCTCTGCTCCCTTCTCAGCTTTCTCCAAGGAATGCTCTTGCAGTGTGGGAGGCAAGCTGGCGTCCTCTCATAACTTTATTGGAGTTACTGCACTCCTCACTTTTAAAAATCAAATTGTTTATTTAGGATCCTATGTTAACCTGATAGTGATGGAATGAAGTGCCCCAGCTTGGCATTCATTCTAAGTGCGAGCAGAGAAAAGACTTCAGTGTGTTTAACTGACCTTTCACAATAATAAACCTTTACTTATGGTTGCCAGTATACGAATATGGTCTGCAAAAGAAATGTTTGAAGAAATAAAGAATGAAATTGCTGCCCAAAAGTCTTCTCCTGGGACAGTACTAGTGAGCATTTATACTACAGAAATGCAAGTTCTAAATTCACTTTATTTCTTACAGGTTGAAATAGAATTGAGAAGTATTGTCTTGCCTTGGTAGGCTGAAATCCTCCTTGGGACCTCTAGAGGCTCTTTACATAGCCAGTAAAGGGGAAAAAATGGTGTTTGTCTGGAGAGTGGTTCAGATCAGGAAGATATTTTAGCTTTATGTTATATCTTTGTATTTACAAAGTGCTAGCAATACATAAAAAGTACTTGTCCAGTAAAATCAAGACACTGTGATATTTTTTCCTCTAGTTTCTTCTTGATTTACCTCAAAATTGGTTGCCTTACAGCTCTTTCTTGCTTTGTTTGAGACCTCTATCAGAGTTTTCGTTTTCTTTTTTTTTTCTTTTCTTTTTTTAACCAGACAGAGTATCCCCGTGAATTAGATATTACTTCTGTTCCTTAACGGTGGTAGGCTTGGAGATAAATAGTTCAGAACAAAAGTCACAGATCATGATCACTGTACTCCATTTTTTTCTGAAACAAATGAAATTTTTTCACCAAAAAAAAAAAAAAAATTGTTTCACTAAACCAAGCCCATGTTTTTTTGGTCTTAACTGTGTCTTTCACAACCTATCATTTCTTGGCTACACAGCTAAAGTGAACCTAAAATAGTTTGCCCTGCTTTAGACCTTTTCATAAGCTTGCTATTTGCACCATTGACATAGTGATACAGTCAAACCAGTCTGTAGGGAAACCAGTGCTAAATATTTATATCGTTGACTTACACTTCAAGTTCAGTGCTTGCTAGGAGCAAAAAAAAAAAAAACCTTTAAGTTTTTAAGATGCAAGAAGTGAAAGTGAAACCTAAAGAAACAAATTCTTATATATGCTCTATGAAGGAGGAGGGGGGAAAACGAGGCCTACTAATAGTTATGTAAGCATTGTGTACTTAGTTCTCTGTACAATATTCACTGATGATACGACTTCTTGAAGTTCTTAGTGCAGAGAAGTGAGGTCTTAAATATAAAAGACTTGTTTCTTTCTTATACTTACATCACCCTTGTGAAGAAGCAAAGAAGGGGAAGAAGTTGGAGTGCTTTCTGCAGATTAATTAAAAAATGTGTTCGGAGGTTTACAAGATTCTTAATTGCCATGTGTCTTGCTCCAATCCAAAATTAATATAGAGCAGCAACACTATAGCTCAGAGTAGTAGCATGAACAAAGGGGTGATTTGGTAAAACATTTATTGGAACATAGTAGACAAAGCTTGCTTTGCTTAATTTGAACCAACTCTGACTGAGTTATAAAATTATTGCTGAATATTTCTATACAGCAATCCATTTAGGTTTTATGGTGTTCTTGTAAGTGCAGCATTAAACTTGTGTCTGAATATGACCCATCTGTGCAAAAATAAACTTTCCTTGGGGGTTCTCCACTGCTGAAGGTGGTTTACCACCAATGAATTTGGATTATGAACCAGAAAAGCACCGGTTTGTTTGTCTTTTTGCAGTGGTTGATCTCAACCTCCTAAAGGAGGAGGTGCGACTGTACAGTTGTACTCCTCGCAACTTCTCGGTGTCGCTGAGGGAGGAGCTGAAGCGAACTGACACCATCTTCTGGCCGTTGTGTCTTCTGGTTAAACGTTGTGGTGGAAACTGTGCTTGTTGTCATCAGAGCTGCAATGAGTGCCAATGTGTACCAACAAAAGTCACCAAAAAATACCATGAGGTACACACTTCTTTTACATTTGCATGTTGGAAATGCCAAAAGCCAATTAAGGAATTTACTTTAACTATAGGAATGCAGTGATATTTTTTAATTTCTTGTGTTGCAATTGTAGTGCATATTTTATTTTTACCATTTTAATGAGGTGTTACCTAAAAAAAGTAACATCTTTCTTGTTAAAATACTTTTCTTTGGAACTATTAAGTCATTCCCAAGGAATTTGTTTAGTGGTGCAGCTCAGACACATCACAACCACACATCCTTATTCAACTTTCTCTAGTCGTAGATGTAAATTTCATAAAGGAGCAGATATCTCTCTACTTAAATTGTTATAAATTTATAATTAAAATGATGTCTTACAGAATTATCTAATAATTCCATTTGGTTAACTATATCATAGCCCTTAAATAAAAAGAAGTAAAAATATGAAATTGCAAGATTTTCTTCTTTGATAAAAGCAAGTGTTTGTTCAACATGTTTTAATGGATTTTGTAAAAGGGCTTGAGGAAAAAGCAAAAAGAATTAGTGGAATAAATGAAGAAATTGAGCCGAGGAAAGCCGATTTGTTTTAATATGCTTCCAGTGATCCAGTGTGTTTCTAGTGCAATCTAGCCCATAGTCTAGGTGTGTGATGAAGCACTTGCTGTTTTCTTGATGCATGGCTTCTTCTTTTTCAGGTTCTTCAGCTGAAGCCAAGGATTGGTGTCCGGGGATTGCATAAATCATTGACAGACGTACCCTTGGAACACCACGAGGAGTGTGACTGTGTGTGCAAAGGGAATACTGAAGGATAAACATTATTTAATTGTGCTGTTTTCTTTCAAAGCACATTCAATCAATGGCTGATTCTATTATGGGGTTGTGCATTATCTCCTTCTGTAATCTCAGTTGTTTGCTTTGGGAATCTTCCATCTGCAAGATTTACAGTGAGCTCTAAAAAGAGGAGAAGCCAAACTGAGATTACATGTTGTGTGACAGCTCTCTTTGGAGGCCCAGTGAAAGGACGGGAGAAAGGCATCAAAAAGGGATTTAAAAACAATAACATACATTGGTTTTGTCCCACACAATTTTCTTGACAATACTTGGATTTATAATTTAGGAGTAAAAAAAAAAAAAAAAAGTTAGAAGGCTCACATCATGGAGACTTGATCCTGCTGCCTGTCTCATTTCTACAGCTCCAGTACATCTGGCCTCTGGTTGAAAACACCTGAAATCTTTCTGTGTTCAACTACTACTCCTATGTACTCTAAATCGAAGCGGTCCCTGTTGTATAAACTTGGGTTAAAACAGACTGTCTTGTTCTGAATTAAACTTAATTTGTCTAATGCTGGTAGGAAAGACTGGATTTTTCCATACGCTCTAGTAAAGCTTCTGCCTTTTAGAAAGAAGACTGGACAATAACGTGAGCTAAGGAAGCAAACATTGAAAAGAACAGCGCCTTTATTCTTACTACTATGGCTGATGATATTTTTTGTTTGGTTTTTTTTTACTGTGTACATTTTTATACCCTCCTTTTGACAATATAACTATTTGCTTTTCTAAACTTGTTAAATATATCTATTTTTACCAAAGGTATTTAATATTCTTTTTTTATTACAATCTAGATCAACTATTTTTTAGTTTCATGAGACTTTGAAGCCAGGTTTATACAGTTGGAGGAACAGAGTTGTGGTTACAACGGGAAAGGAGCATGATCTCTTTGCAGCTTGTTACTCCACAGTGAGAAAATACAGTTTTTACCTGGATGCCCAGTAATAAGAAAGAGATACGTAGAAGAAGCTCTAAGCTTGCTAGCTCCATGGCACTGAAAATGTGAGAAACAAGATGTTGCTATAAGTGGACTCAGAAGCTCACTTTAAAAATTCCCTCTCTCCATACTGACCTTTATTCAGGTAGAAAATAATTGAGTATAGATAGATGCAGTCTGGCTTGTTTAACTCTTTAATTTCTTTAAAGTAGTATGATCTACAATATAAGAAGCCAAATGGCTTGCCGCCTTCGTGATGCATCACGGTGATGGGAAGGCAGCCTTGTTAATGTTGAAGTGTATGGTTTTCCATTGACGGTTATAGCTGTTTAAGAGCTTTCCACTCACAGGATCATAACGCTCTTCAGTACAGTGTGATAAACTATGGGTTTTTTCTTCTGTACGATATATTCTTTAACCAGTACACTTATCCCACCCTATGCAAATTGAAAAGGAAACAGTAAAGTATTTTGCTTGTAAAATGCTTTAACATTATGCCTAGTTTTTTGGTTTTTTTTTTTTACTATTGGATTTGCAGATTGTAATAAATCACCAAATAAAGTAATGATGCTAATTTGGGGAGAATAAATGTTTCTGTGTGCTTGCATATTTGATGTACAATAACAGGAAAAGTTGAAGAGGGTGATTTTCTACTTGCCATTTTGAAAGTCAGTTATAAAAACGAAAGTCTTCTGTTACCAAGGCTTCCACTTGCTTTATTAATTCTGCTTAACTTTGAATCCTCAAGAAGAAAGAGGGGAAAGAAGGAATGTCATTTGTAGAAACATTCAACATATTCAAAACTGTGGGGATGTGAAGCCACCAGATTGAAAGAACATCTTCTGTTATTGATTCCATTGTGAAAAAGAGTTCTGACAAAATGAGGAGATTTTTGCAAGCTGGTATGACTTTCGGATATGAGTTCAGGAAAATTCTCAAATGCCTTCTGCAGTCTGAATATTAACCCTGTATCAGAATGAGGAATTATGGTCACACAAAACACCCAGTTTACGTGAATTCTGAGTGTTTGACTGGAGTGTGTTTTGCAGGGATGTTGGGAATTGTTTAGCATGAATTTTGACCTTTGGTTTTGGTTTTTTTTCTTTTTGTTATTTAAAGAGCTTTTGAAAAGCAAGTTGAGATAAAAGCAGAAATCACAGGCTCTGGCATCATAATTCAGAACAATTGAAAAATTTAATTCCACTACAAAAATTTCTGCTCTAGGAAGTGCAGTCCTCTTTGTAGACTTGCTAGTGGAAGAAGACGTGACTTGCGCTTTGAGGTAGATTTTTGGTGATAGCAGAGGAATCGAGAGTTTCTGGAACTATAAAGGGTGTAGAGGGTAATATTTCCCATAAGTCACATGTATTTCTTCTATTTCCTCGCTCTGCCTTTGGCTCACTTTTTCTTACTAATTTCATGCACTACTTTCCTTCTCAATTGTTTGCTGTAGACCTGCATCAGAGCTCCTTATCCCAGCCCTTCACGGCACTGTCTTCCTCATCTTATCCAAAATCAACCATCTCTCCTGTTTGCAGTCCTGTTGACAAGCATCATTAGGCTCCTTCACTTCTGCACAACTCTGTGCTGTAGCTGTGTCTTCTCACTGCCACTACCTGGACTTTGTTTTTCCCCCTCTACTCATATATTCAAGGGATTTAGCACTCCACCTCATCCCTAGCTTAAAGAGTATAGGCAGAGATGATTGTTTTCAGGAAAAGGATTTCAAGAAAGATACCAACTGAGCAAAGCAATGAGTGGTGCACTTCTCCTGCTCCGTCCTGCTGGGCAGAGCAGTTGTACCCCAGCAGCAGGTAACTTCTGCTGGTGATGTGACAGGATGCACTGATACTGCATCCTGCCTGGATGCAGTAGGCTTTGTCTAGAAACCAAGTTGTATGTGGTCTTTGCATCCAAAAGAGTCTTTACATGTTTTGAAGATGTCCACTTGACAGCGCAGGAGAGCTCTGTCACAACAATCAATCATGCTGGTGACTCTTGGCCAGAAGCAGTGATGTGAGGTAAAATATGTGGGACGAGGCAAAGAATGGTGAGGGAGCAAGGCTGGGCTGGGCCAGGCCTGGGCCTCTGAAGGCGAATACATAAGAAAAGAACAAGAAAGAAACGTGCTGATGACAACAGTCTCCTAATTTGCTGACAGCTTCCCCACAGTGAGGCCCGTAGCTCCCTGACCCCTTCCTCCCTTAGGAGGTTTGTCCAGCCCCAGGTGTTGGGCTGCCCTCAGCAGGCACGCAGGGATGCTGCCAGCCAGTGAAAGGTAGGAAACAGACACACACCCTGGGTTTAATTGGGATGCTTTGAGCATTGACAGCATTTGGTCTTAAACTTTGATAAATATCTTCAATATAAAACCAAATTTTTATGTAATAAGTATAGTAGTTACAGTAGATGCAGTTTTAGCATAAAGGAATTATTTCACACTGTACTTACAGAGACAGTTGCTTAACTACCTCTCCTGATTTCCTTTAAATTTCTCCACTGAGAGATATTAAGAGTTTCTTATGCAAAGATGAATTTTTTTCAGCCAGATGTTTCTGAGGAGCCAAGACTACTTTTACCTAACAGTTATATGCAGTGTTCAGGAAAACGCTCCTCTGAAGGTTTTGGTTTATTATTTATGTTTTGTTGTTTCTAAGAAAAAAGTGTGGTAAAAACTAACTGAAGATATCAACAATGATATCCTAACAAGCAAACAACAGTGCCTTTCACAGTTACAGGTCATTGCTGTTGAATGCCAAGAGTGCTGTATGTGTAGAAGAAGATTAACAAAAGTGAGTAGAAAGCCTGTGATTTCCAGTGTAGCAGTTGCAAGCTTAGGTCTTACATGTTTGTGGAGATTTTTTTTTTTTTTAACTGTTGCTGTCTATTTTAAGCCACGAGTTGCTGAACTGCATTAATATAAGCAGCAGTGTCTGGGAATAAAGAGGGAAATGGCTATTTCCAATGGGCCTAAGCAGTGGAAACAGCTGAATGGAAGTAGCTCCTGTAAAATAGCGTAGGCTGCATTTTGTAGGTTTTATCATACTCTCAATAAATGGTTTCATCTAAAAGTAATTATTCCCTACAGAGGAATAAGTGGAGAGCTGCCGACTGATGGTGTGCCTTGTTTTTATGGATTCTGTAGATATTCACATTCCTGGAACCCTCCTGTCAGATGTGGCCAGCATGGGAGTGATGTGGAGCAGCACCAAAACTTTAGTCACCAAGGGCGTTAACTGCAGATCTGTTGGCTTCTAAGCTCTTTAAGTTTCCTTTCTTTTTGTCTTCCCATTTGCACAAGCTCCTTTTTTGCAGAAGTTGAGAAAACAAAACAAAAAAAGAAAAACAAGAGAAAAAAAGAGTGGTACAGCAGTGTGTGGAGGGGAAAGACAGATGGAAGCACAAAGCTGCCTTGTTTAGTAGCTACTGCATCAACTAGTGTAAGCTGTTACCTGATTTCCTTTCTAAAACAGTACTGTGTGGAAACTCTTACAAATTTGCCATTTGGATACTAGCTGCTAAAATAGTCTCATTCTGATGGCCCCAAACTCTGGAAATAAAGATTGGAAACATTTACTTCCTGTTTGACTTCTGAAGATAGAGTAGCAGTGCTGCTGTTAAAAAAATCTCTCATAAAACCCCATGCAGACATGTTAAAAGAATTATGGTTGCAAGATTCTCATTCAAACCAAGCTCTGAAGTTAAGTAGGCCAGCTTACTTTTCTGATGCTGCTTGTGATAAACTATGATGTTTAAATTACTTTGATTAAGTTTGTTCTTCACGTTGTTTTTTTTTTCATGGAATGCTTTATCAAACAATTTGCCTTTGAAAGTTATTTCATGCATCTTTTAAACCCAAGGACAGTGTTTTTGTTTGTTTGTCTGCCAAAATCAGAGTAAAAATATGGCAACTTTTTTCAGCATAATTTGGATGCTTTTCAGAGAAGACAGTTTGTGAATTGCCTCATTGGAACTCCCTTAGATTGTTGAAAGAAAAATTAAGTCTCAGTCACGGGAGGAAGACGACAGCTTTTTTTTTGAAAGTGTGATTCAGAGCACGTAAGCTAGATTCCTGCTCTGAATCATGCTCTGTGTCAGTCTTCATTCAGCTCATCTGTCTTCACAGAGTTAGAGTCGAAGTCTGGCCCTCCCAGTTGAAGCAGCTTTGTTAGATGCATGAGGTTAATCAATGTGAATACCCAATTTACATGCCTGTTTCCTGAAAAAAAAACGGCCTCTTTCTCAAAGACAAATATCAAGAAGTTCTGCAGCCTCAAATGTTTTTCCATATAGCCAGTTTCATAAGATTTTATTTTGCATAGTGAAGTAAAGACAAATGCCAATTTGACTCAAGCCTGTGCTGCCTGCCTTAGATTCTGCAGTGCTGAAGACACATCCAAGCCAACTTGGTTCTGGTGTCTCTCTTGTTCAGAGTGAGTGACGAACCACATCTCTCTTAGTAAATTTTCTTGTCTTTCATTGTGCCGAACCCCAATAAGCTAATAATGTTGGCAAGAAAAATTATTTTTCTTTCTCATTTTGTCCTGCTTCAGTCACGTATGCCTTGGGATCTCAGAGGGCATCTGTCTCAAGCTCATTTAAGACAGAAGGCCAGTGAAGGCCGCGATGTTTAGGGTTCTGTTTTTTGAGAACAGCATCACACAGTGATCAGTACAATTAGCAACTCTGAGAATCAAAAGATAGTAAAATTAACTGTGCCACCTTGTTTAAAAGGTTTCATTTAAAGACTGACAAGACTGTTAAAGCTTTTATTTCACTTTTTCACAGTTTTCCATGAAATTTCGAAGAGGGTCTGATTTTCACCTTCACTGTTTATTCTGTGTCCTTTTTATTCTGTGTCCTTTTGTAATAAATTGAGTAATTGCCCTCAAAAGCAGTAAAATTAATATGTAACTCCATAACCTCAGATGTCAGAAGGCTAGGCAAAACCCAGCCAAACCCCAGACCCCTAATTCTTTCTGCCTTCAGGGTGACATTTATTTAATTGGGACTAATATACTCTTCAGTGGGGAAAGTAGGTGACCTCTCTACTGTATAGCATCTTTTATCTGCTTACACTACTGCTTTTATCTGCTTTCAGTATACTTACACAGAGGATGTGGTAGGCAGAAATTGACTGGTTTTAGGGGCTTTGTGTAAAGTGAAGTGTGAAGTCATAGCAGGCTTGATATTGCCAAATGAAGTAAGGAATTCAAATGAACAAAACCACCACTGTTCTCTGGAAAGGATGTGCCCCACATGAAAATCCTCAAAAATAAGTCTTTTTAGCTGCAACCCACTTAGTTAATTCTCATCTGCCATGTGGAAGGTTAAGTGTTGAAAGACAATGTGTATCTGAGCTTTTTCATCCAGAGGCTTAAGCAACTAGAGCTACAATTCATTCAGTAAACCATAACAACAGTCACATTCCATGTTGAGCTCTGTAGTTACATCTTGGAGCTTAAGCACTAATTTCTTACAGAGGCAGAAACAATGAACTCTGGGTTGTGAGAGTTAGAGTGAGAAGGAATTCTTTCTTAACTGTTTCATGGCATCTATCTCTGGGAAGCAGGCTGTATGTTTTGCTGAGAGATATGATGGTCCTTGGTTTCTATTTAGAAAACTGCTTATTGATTATGAAGAACTGGAACTTTCTCAATAAGAAAGCAAATGAAAGGTCTGTGTAACTGTAGACCAGTTGCTCATCTAGTTATGCGACACGTGAACAACTTGTATCTGTTCATGACGATGGTCAATGAAAGCATGCAAGTGCACTTTCCAAAGTAGTTTGGGACTCCTTTAGCCAGAATATAAATTGCAGGCCACAACATCCTTGTCAGTGGCTATAAAATACAGACCATTTACATAAATGAATGTGTCTTCTCTTATAATGTGATCAGAGGGAACTGAAATTCAGCACAGGCCCTGCCTATCAGAGATGGTTTCCTTTGCGACCCCTAAGCTTAATATGTTCAAAAGGAAGAGATGAGCTGTTTCACTACTAAAAAGGCAGGGAATAATAAAGTGCAGGTGATTTACACAGGAAAAGCCACACTTTTATTGCATGTGCTGTGAAGTGTTCAATGAAAACGGTAGCATCATGTAGGCTATTTACTTGCTGGAAAGATAAAATTTAAGTTGCTAATTGTTCATTTACAAAGCATTGTTAATGTGCTACCTATTATTTCCTTTTATAAACCTTATTATCCCAAAGACTTTGGTCAGGTTGGACAATCTTTTTTCATACATTTGGTATACTCTTCTTTCACTAGTTTCAGATAAATTAAAATTTCTTTCTGATGAAGCACTGGCAGAATTTACCTGGAGAGAGTGTGGAGTTTGCCTCCTTCTAGACATTGAAAAGCATTCTGGACATGGCCCAGAGCAGCTGGTTCGAGGTGACCCAGCTTGAGCAAGGGCATTGGCCCAGATAATTTTCAGAGGTCACTCCCTCAGCCATTCTGTGATTAGCACACATAGAATTTCCACTTAAAGTCTACATCTTAACACTGAGATATTCAAGTCATCATAGAACTAAGAATTAATAAGCACAAAGAAAAGCATTTCCTTACCCCATAAGGATTATGCTTAGGCATTAAATTACCTCGTAATGTTTACGATCTGATAGATGGCAAATTCTTTTACTTATTTAATCCCAGAATAGGCTTCTATGGGTTCAATGTGTGCTTTGTTAATCGTTACTTTCAAGTTAAAATCTGAAGATAAGGTTGTGAAATAATCATGTTTAGTGATAGGAAAAAGCTTATATCTAGGCCAATATCCTGTGTGAAATCACACCTTTATTTTGCAAGTAAGATCAAGTTTCTTGTATAAGTGATAGCCTTTGAACTCTCACCAAATATCTTACCTAATAATCCTCCTGTATATTAGTTTTGCTTTGCATAGTGCATACGAATATAGACATTTTATGTCATGTGGTCCAGAGGCAGCAATGCCAGCAATGGTGCCACACACGACGATGATTGCCAGCTGCTCACAGACAGGCTAGTATGTAAATAACCCCAGGATGCAGGGCTGGTGAGCAGCACTGCTGGGAGCCAACTACGGAAAGGATCCACTTCTTCAAAGGCTGACTTTTCCTCATTGCTGGGTCTCAGAGGATATGTAAAGGCAAATGACATCATGCTAGTCTTTTCCTGGAAAAGAGGGGAAAAAAAAGAAAAAAAAAAGTAAAAAAAAAAGTATGAGGAGCAAGTTAAACTATCCAGTAAGTATAAATTGTTTTTTCCTCCTGGGAATGTGAAACAACAAATAAGACTATTTAAGCCATGCTGCAGATCTCCTCACCCATGCTCCAGAGTGGTATTTAAATCAGTAAGAGCAGCATTCTTTCAAGTGTGAACAAGATCCTCCATAAAATAATTTACTCTGTAAAATACCTGTATTAACATATCACTGCTATACTAACCCCACTCAATCACGTCAAACCTCTTTGTGTGGTGGGGTAAAATTATTGTTTTAAATATGGTAGCTTAGTTTTCAACTATTTTAAGCTGTCTTAAATTCTAGAATTTTGGCTACCCTCTTAGTCTCCTTGTAGGTCACTCAGAGTGATGGCTGCAGTAAAAAACTTCTTCTCAATGACCTTTGGTGCAGTTTCAAGCAGTGAGTTCATGAAAGCACTCTTATTTAAATGCAAGAGAACAGGCCCAGCACAGATTTACTTTTAAGCTGTAAGGAAAAGGGCTAGAGAAATTATTCCCAATTGGCAGAAAGGGAACTCCCATTCCTCAGCTAGGATTATTTTGTCTGTTCAAACTTCAGTTTTCTAACCTCTCACAGGAAAATGTAAGAAGATTAAAATAAGGATCCTATAATTTAATATTTAGCTTTATTCACTTTCATATATTCTTTTTGTATGCTAATGGGCCCTGGAAAGTAGAAAGCCTTTTTGGATGATTCAGATCAATGTCAGTGTAGTTAAGCAATAGAACTAGTAGGTAGACCAATTAGTCCATGCATTTAAAAAAGCTCAGGTTCTCTACAGATGAAAAATGAGAGGCAGTGGAACTCTTCACAGACACAGATTTAAGGTAAGCACCTAGCATCTCTTGGGAGCCAGTAGGCTCTAGGATCTGACTTTATTACTGCCTTTGAAGTTCTTCTCTTTGAGCAAAAGAAAATAAGGGCAGGAACAAATCTTTGAAAAGGGGTCCAGGTGTGAGAAGATGCAGAAACTAAGCATGAGGCTAAAGCTGGTGTTGACAAGGAAAGATATCCATGTTTGGAAACTGATGGTGTTTACTCTTTGAGGAGCTCTGAGGGTAAGATGGTAAAAACAAGCATGGCAGAGACCTGCCTGTTAGTGGGCACCTTGACTCTGAGAGGCTGAAGGAGGAGGCTCACCTTCTGCTGTATGAAAGCCTTCACAGAGGCCACTAAGGCAGGAGCGTTCCTTACTGGTTTTGCGAAGCTACGCTTTCAGGTATGCCCTCAGGGACAGAGAGGATCTTGGCAGAGAATATGCTGTACAGTGTGAGATCTGCCATGCCTTTACATCTGGATACCAAATGTGCTGTCTTGTCTGATAGTTTTTTGAATGTGTTGTGAGGTATGACTTCTCCCAGGCTGTAGAAGGAAACTCAGCTAGTTGACATTACTTTGTCAAGTCATAAAACTTTTATCAGAGTATTTTCCTATCCTTTTCTTCCTTCCATTGTATGTTTTACTCTCCTTACCATCCTGCCATCAGAAAGAGTACATCATTGGTCTGAGCTGCTGTTACTAGTGGTATGCCTCAGCTGTAATGGTAGCTGGAGCTAGTGCATTTCATTTTGCATCAGTGCTAGCTATAAGTACATCCAGGATCCTTTATAACTCTGTTGATGGATATTAATTTGTCCATTGGTAATTTACTCAGTTGCCAAAATCTTTTTGTTTTCACAGACAGTATAAAGAGCATCAAGAGAGCTCAGGAGGAGCAGCAGTCAATGCAGAGAGTGCTTGTCAACCACTATGTGCTGTTGGCATATGCAAATTTGGATATGGAGAGATTTAACTCTTGAGACAATAAACAAAGTGGGACTAACCTATGGTGTGCTTGTAGGGGGAAATGTTCAGAGACCCATCAGGAAGACAACTGTTTTTGGTGTTGAGCAGCAAAGTAACTCAGAGACATCAATTAGCAAGTTTAGACTGTAGAGAAAGAGTGTGGAGGGGAAGGCTACAACCTGAAAGTGTCACCCCACCCATGAAACAGTGAATGGTTACTTTCATCTTAAAGAAATGCAGTAGTGGGTGTTACTTCCACCTGAATAATTGAAAATACTTGATTTTGTTATGTCACTTAAACTTCTGACTCTGAGATTACATGGTGGGATTATAGGTGAGATTTATTGATTGTGGGTTTTTTTTTTTCATTGCTGCACCTGGCTTCTGATCAAATAAATTACAAGGTGAACTGTTCTATAGTTATAGCAGTGTTGTTTGATCCATGGGTCTTATTGCTAAGACTATTATGGAAAAGAAGATAAAGAGGGTTCATGATGCCATAGTGGCTTAAAGCTTTCATAGCCTCTGAGCAGAAACATTTTGTCTTGTGTGAGCAGATTTAGTTTAGAGAGAGTAAGCTATAATTCTTGGAAGCCTGGCCAATGTATTGTTTCTTTGGCTTGAAAAGCTGTATACCAGGTACCTGAACTGCAGTAAGGAAAAAAACAAGCAGCTTTTGTAGCAGATTCAAGCTGACCGTGGAATGTGCATTTAATAGATCAAGGAGACATGCATTCCATTCAAATCCAATGAACCAAATACTCTAACAGTTCCCATTTTGTGTTGTGTTTTGCATATTATCTGCAAAGTGTAGAGGAATACATTGCAAGGTGGAGCAGGGATTTGGAGAGGCTGTCTGCTGTTTTCTGAAAAGCAATTCAAGAGTGTAATGACAAGAGCTGGTTGTGGTTGCACGTGGTTGAGTAAGACTTGAAGAGCATTGAAGCATTTTCTTAAAAAATACAATATGTGTAAAAACTTAGATCTGGCCTGTGACATAAGTTTACTGTAACTTGAGCAGCTGGCTAATATTTAGCTTTAAACAACAACAACAAAATAATATATTGGCTGTTTCCTAATTCTTGTAGCATGTCTTCTTCAACTGTTTAGTGCAGCAAATCCTGAACTTCTGCAACTGGAGTGAGCTGCTGCAATTGTCGTTTATGTGACCTGAGTACTTTGAGACTTGAGTCTAGAAAGCAGGGAATTAATTTTTTTAAAAACTAACTTGAGTACATCTCTTTGCAATCTTTTCCCACTGTGCAATCAAGAATATCTTTACTGTGAAGGTTTTGTCTTCTCTTTGCAATCTTAAGTTCCTTGGTATTCCTTTAGCTTATTGTACTTGATTTCATTTTTACTATGGGTATAATATTTCCAGTAATCTGAGGCATTATGTTCCATTTTATACTGTTTCAAACTTTTTCTTGGAGCTCCAGCAAAGTTGTTTACCAGAGGCACATACTGTGAAATATGTTCTCCTGAGCTTTCCATGGGTGAAATGAATTGCTTCACGTGAGAAGAACAAGAAAATAATGCAGTGCAGTCATTCTGTGAGAGATCTTTAAAATTAGTTGTTCATTTTATAGTGGAATATTCAGCTTTCTACTTAAAGTTAGAAAACTTTTTGACATATGGATTGAATTTTTTTCCCCTAATACCTTTGTCTTTTAGGAGACATTAAAAAGTAGTTAAGAGCATTTCCAAGCATGTTGACTGTTAGTTTAGTTGTATCAGCCATAGGAATATGGATTCATTTACCCAACAGCAAACACAAACAGATGCTCTTTGATGCTGGGTAGGCACAAAGGCACACTGGTGAGGCACTGAGGGAAGAAGGGCCGTGTACTGTGTGGTGCTGCCTGGCCCTTGCGTGTTATCACCTCTGATGCCTGACACTATGGAAGCAAAGTTGAATTTGAGCTATTACCATGTGCTCCTTCAGCCTGGGAGAGCTGGGCTGGAGACCTTGTATCTCTGTTTTTAATGCTTTTGCAGTCCCTTTATATTGACATTTTCCCTGTTGTGCAGGTATTCAGATCATCTTATTTTCTTCCATTTTTAAGAAGTGGATGGGGCATCCTCAGTCTGTCAGCTGCTCAGTTTCCCACGTGATCTTCTGTGGATTTGTCTGCAAAGCATTTAGAGCAGGAGAACACTTTTGAAGCAGGAACACATGTAAACACCTAAACATACAGATTGTCTACAATAGATCATACTGTTTACATGGTGCTACACATGTATAACTCCTTCACAAATGTATGTGCATAAAACATGGAAGACTATCAGTATGAATATTTGTACAAAGAGCTCCTTTTCTTACTAGGATGAAAAAGGAAGAATTGTCCAAATTAGTACTGATCTTAGTGTACTTTCTGATAATGTTGCAGTTAGATTATTATGAGCCCCAAGTGATGTTAAAATTCAATTTTCTTTTATGATAAAAACATATTCTAAACTAAACTATGTGCATATTCTTTATGTTGTGACATTCCACAAACACCTTTAATGAACCAACAAATAGATTACTTAGTAATGAATTTTGCCTTCAGTTTACATGGGAAAGTTTCACCTCCTTTATTTCAGACCAGAAAACTAAGAATTTCATGCATTACAAGAAAACAGAGAAATTGAGACTGTAATTCTGAACTAAAGATTCTGTACTGTTATCAACCAAGGCTAGGCTTGCAGGTTTAACATGATAACACCATCTCCTCCTCATCTTCCTTCAAGCTGGTAACCTATTGAACTAGAAATCAATGTTATTCTCCTGACACTGCCACTGATGCCTGATGTGGTGCTGAGCAAGTTATTTTCCCTTTCTTAATTTACATTGTTGGGTGTAGGTGATAGTACTTTCTTTTTACTAGGCACTCGGAATTCTGAATATGGAACACAAAACACAATTTTAAGTACAACCTTATTTGTTATATATCAGTGTAATAATAACATGTAGATGAAATCAGAGGTATACAGAGTTAAAAAGAAATGGAATTGCAGAAGTTTTTGGCATGTAATTGCATTGCCACATAAGGGGAACACTGTGATTCACTCAGGTAATTATTCCACAAAGATCTGGAATGATACATGCAGCATTCCTAATTTTGAGACCTCTGCTTTCTCAGAGTAACCCAGGCATGCTTTAAACCCGAAATGTAATATTTTGTTGTTTTGATTGTTTTTTTAACACATCTTCATTAGTGCAACTTCTTCCCCAAATCAGCAGGACTAGTGTTGTGCCATGTAAAGACTACAATGGATTCCACAATTGGTATTTTTATCTCTGTCTCCACTGCTTGATACACAGTATAGCTCAGTGAAGGTTGTTTTTTTTACAGTGTGAATTGCCCGAAAGGCCAGGACTTCAAGAATGATTGTTCTTTCAGTAGTTATATCTTCCTTGTAGCTGTTTCTTGCCACCTAAAGCTTGAAGGATAGAAGGAAATCGTTTTACTGTCTATGGATTATTTGGACATGTGAGAGTTAAAGGGATTGAAATGAGTTGTTTTTCTGACCTGGTTATCCTGAAAGAAGACAAGTCAGATATCTGTCCTCCACTTTGACATGTATTTGATATATTAGAAATCCATGTTCAATATTTCACTAGCAGCCATTTTATTTTTTGACTGAATTTGCTAATGATATTTATTTCTGTTTTTAAGAGTTGATGAAGTTACTGGGAGAATCTTATACTTCTTAGTCATTATAGACATGATAAATGCTTCTTTCTAACCTAAAAAATTTTATAGCTTTCAAATGCTATTCTGAAAATCTTTTCTTCTTTCTGAATTTTCATATTACAAGAAATCCCAATTTATACTCCTTTTGGTACCTACAAATCTAAAAACTTATCAGTTAGAATATAAAATTTAGGGTGATCATCTAAAGTGGTGTAATTAAAAAAAGAACTAAAACTGCAGAGTTTAAATAGAATATGAAATTAGTAATGTGTCTACAACTTGACACTGGATCTTTGAAAATCTCTGGGGTTTAGTGTGATGTTTCAAAATTAAAATTGATACTTCTTTACATGTACATGTGCATTTCCTTACTTGTGCATTTATAGGCTAAACATTGTTTATTTAATGTAAAAACATCCATAGTTGCACATATCTATTTCAGCTGTTACCTTTTATAAGAAGTCAACTCTGTCTTCTTGACACAGATTCTTCTGTATTTTATATATATATTTATTAATTTGCTTTGTCGTTTCTATAATGTTGGGAGTTTCATGAAAACAAAAAGTATATAAACATTACCAAAAGAATGAATGGTAAAGAGCGCAAATTACATGGGAAGTAACATCTTAAACACAGAAGCCTTCACTGCTTTGTATTTTACACCTATGCTCAGTGACAAAAGGAAAGCTGCACCCTACCCTGAATTGAATTACTATGGGCTTTATAGTTCTTTCTGCACCTGGTTTCTTCTTTCAAAGTTAGGATTTCTAAAGCAAATCCATAAGTCTAGCAAGTATTAACTTTTTGAACATTGCTTTATTCAATTGCAACGTCAGATTTGCTGTTGTTGCAGTGAATGGAAGGCATGTAAGGTAAAACAAAGAAAGAATGGTATATCCACTCTCATACCATTTTTGCCATTTAATCTGCTTCTGCATATGTATAGGACTGTTTTCTCCTTTATCTCCTGCATGAACTCTAGAGTCTCATTTTTCAAATTGGGACAAAACCATAATTTTGTTACAGATGTGGTTTTCAAAAAAGAAAAAAGACAAAATCCAAACAAGAAAAAACAGTTGTCTCCACAGAAAACATCTGACTGCTGGTTCTTTAAATTAGAAAAGGAAACAAAATAAACAACCCCAAACCAGTATTATAGGTTTAAAAATTAAAATGCACTGTTGCAAAAATGAACTGTTTAGTGATAAAGCAGTAAGCTTATTTTCCCGCTTTCATCTTTGTTCATCAAGACCTTTGTTTATTAAAATCAGTAATATCACTGCAGCGTTATGCCATGAGACAGTAATATTTTGACTTATTCAGAAATAAAGCGAGACGTGCAGTATTTATAGAGACAAGTTACCAGCTCTTAAAAAGAAGATTTTATAATGGAAGTGTTGACACAAGCTTAATTCTTCTGGCACAATAAATTCTGTTATAGTATTCATTATAGGATTTTCCAGTCCTTTTATAGACTACGGAGTGTGTGGAAAGCAAATGAAGTAAAGAATAACTAGATTATCACACAAACTCCTCACAGTAATTACTTCTGAAAAGTGGCGTATATTTTGAGAGCGTTACTTTTGTTTCCAGGATTTTTTTTGTTTTCTCAGGAGGTTTTTTTTTTTATTCTCTCTTCTCTGATTTGCTTTGAACTCATTGTCAGACCTATATAAAGACATTTTCTAGGTGATTTCACTAACTCAAGAAAAGTAGAAATTTCATGAGCATTCAAGTTAGTCTGCTAAGTTAATATGGTACCAGCCATGTATTTTTTTATACCTTTTTTGACTTATGAGGATGAAAGTTGTACTAGGAAAGTGATGAAAGGTAAATTCCAAAGACTGAAGTGTGCCAGACCACTTTCAGAAGCTGTAAAAGGCCACATCCACAAAAGGATTCAGCACTAGGTCCCTAGTGTTTGTTACTTGATATTATCCATCCTTTTGCCATGGGGTATGATGGAAAAAGCTCAGTTTGTCCTGATTTAGCACCTAACTGACCATACGATGTCAGTGCAGCATTGGTTTGGGTTTTGAAAACACATCACTAGATTAATGTGACACTACATCTGAGCTTATGTGCCCGGAGAAAGGTAGGGCTTATTAGCGAGGGCCATGCTGATATGGCTGTGTTGCTTTTGACTAAAGGCAGGTCATTCAACTAAATCATAAGGGCTTAGATTCCACATCTTCCTAAACATTAATAGTTTTAGCTTCCCTATTTGCTGGCTTTTCTGATGCTGCCTTAAATCCCCAGGCTAATGACCAAAGCAGGGCAAAGTTGCACTCTGTTATTTCGGCTGAATATAAATTCCCATTCAAGTAAAGAAAAATATAATGGACTACAGGGTAAAACTAAACACAAGAGAAATACTAATGGCACTTAAGTAGGAAGATGAGAGTCCTGGATTTCGACCTTTGCCTTTAGCCTTTTGTGAAATCACTTTCACCTCAAAACAGGCTGTGCACCTCAAAGCACTGCTATGCTGAGACTCCTGAGGAACAGAGGAGTCAGAGTCCCTGCTTGTAACTCTGTAGTGGCCTGTGTGAGAGGGCCACCTGAGGCTCTGCCACTCTGAGTGTCTCAAAGACTGCTGTGTAGACTGAGCCTAGGGTCTTTATACCCAATAGGGATGCAAGGAAATTCAGCTTCTCCAGGTTGTCCCCTTCCCCTATATACAAGTTTCTTTTGTGTGGATTGCTATGTTGTAATTTTGAACTGAAATTACATAGAATCACAGAATCTTAAGGGTTGGAAGAGACCTCAAAAGATCATCTACCTCAACCCCCCTGCCAGAGCAGGCCACCTAGAGTAGGACACACAGGAACTCGTTCAGGTGGGTTTTGAATGTCTCGAGGAAAGGAGACTCCACAACTCATCTGGGCAGCCCATTCCAGTGCTCTGTCACCCTCACAGTGAAGAAGTGTTTCGTTATGTTTCTTTGCAACCTCTTATGTTCCAACTTGTACCCATTGCCCCTTGTCCTATTATTGGACATAATTGATGGACATCATGGCCTGGCTCCATCCTCCTGACACCTGCCCTTTATATATATTTGTAAACATTAATTAGATGACCCCTCGGCCTCCTCCAAGCTGCAGAGCCCCAGCTCCCTCAGCCTTTCATCATAAGGGAGATGTTCCACTCCTTTAATTCTACCTATCCCATGCATTTAGGAACCTCAACATGTCTATACATCTGAGTCTTCAGAACATTACATTCTAAAGACGTGTCTGAGTCAGCAGGGGTAGAAGGTGTTGAGTTGATCCTATTGAGACAATTTAAACCTGGAAATTTAAGTTCAAGGAAAAGCTGTGAGAAGACACTATGGCTAATGGGACATGTATTTTGAGCACATTCACATAATGTTGCATGAGAGGTAATGACTGCCATCTTTTAATTTATTGTCTCAGAAACAAGATGATGTGGCCTTGGTTATATTGCAACCAAACCTCAGCTAGTAAATCTATATAGTGCTGTACAGATTTGTTTTGTGAGTCCCTGAAAGCTTTGAAATCTTAGGCATATCTTAAAGACTTTACATCAGATTAAGGGTGCAGCTTCGGTATAACTGGATTTGTTTGAAATTGTCTTTGTTTTGGAAAAGAAAATCAATTTGGTTTAATCCTACTGTTAGATTTTTGGAGAAAGATAGAAAATTACTCCTTTTTTTCTGTCTCATAGAAGTGTGAGACCTGAACTATATTCCTAATATCCTATTATTTTCTGATTCCAATAGGTGTAATCTGTGAGCCCTCTTTATCATGTAAATCATGGTGCACCAATTTCTTGAAGGGGTTATATGCATGTCCACCCACAAAGACTTTCAATATATGTAAAAGCCATGAAATCACATATTAGCCCTCTTGTGTTTCAAAACAGTCTCTTGCTAGAAGTAACTGATTCTTATTGTGCCTGAAAGCAGTTGCAGAAAATCATAGAAGACATTAATGAACACGTGTTTTGCTTGGCGTTGCAGGAAAGAGGATGAACTAAACAATTTGATTCTTTCACATTTTTCTGTAATTTTCTTAGTTACTCGACCTGAGCAGACTAGAGATCCTGCTCTAGCAAGGGGGTTGAACTAGATGGTCTTTCGAGGTCTCTTCCAACCCTTAAAATTCTGTGATTCTGTGTACAGGAATAAATAGGAATAGAAAGTCCTCACAGAAAATGCTAAAGAAAACTCAAGCATCTCACAAATACTAGCAGGAAGTTCAGGGAGGGCAAGTTTTATTATTCTTGTATAAATACGATGTTATATGCGAAAATTGTGTTGAGAAACTCTGCATTTAAGATAGATACTTTACAAAAATGATAGCTCTAACTCTTCTTCTGTAAGTATTGGATGTCCTTGAAAAAATTTAAGCATCCCCTTGGAATCTGGTAGGTAAGGCAAGATACAAGGACAAAGGAGCTGTTTGAATGCTATTTAATGGACCTAGAAGTAAGTTGTGGCTGTGGTGACAACCCTTTCAGAAGATAAAGGGAGGGTACTGATACTGAATGCATTGCTGGGTGACAGCACCAAGTTATTGTCCTGAGGAAGTCTACAGAAAACTTCTCTCTTCCATGGGAATTCTGCTTTTTGTGGCAGAAAGTTATGTTTGTACAAAGAGGGAAGATGGGTGAAGTGTCCTTTCCTGCTGCTTTTAATTCCCAGAGTTCTCTTTTTAGCAGTTATTCCAAGAAATGACTCAGGGAGTACTGGGCTATAAATAACGTTCTTTTACACTTAGGATACGAGAAGAGGGAGTTGATATTTAGATGACTGGTCTGATATTGGAGATGCTAAAATCTTCCTTTCCAAGCTGTGAGAGTTGGCTGAATTTAATTAGGAACAGACAGATGACAATTTCTGAGTTGTACATGCAGGCCATCTTTAGCTCACTGAAAAGCAGACATATTCATTCAACTTGGCAAATACAGTATTCCTTTTACCATTCCATAATACACATCCCTTTCCCATTTATGTGTGCAGACACATTAACTGAACAACAAAAGTGCACTATTAGTAATATGGATGGGGTGATTGCACTGTAAAGAAATAATAACCAGCAGGACATCCAGCAATTATATTTCCATGGACATTTCTGCATGTTCCTTTTTTATCAGCTCCTAATATTACAGTTCTGACATTTCAGGGAACAGGACTTCTATAAATAGATTCTTGGTTTAATGTGTGCTAAAGTTTGAAGGTCACACAGCACTTTCAATCAATTACTTTTATTTATTAATTTCATTAATAAATACATTAATATTGTAATGGTATCCTTCAAGTTACTTTAGACCAGGCCTCTTCAGGGAGTGAGTCACTGATGTGTCGTTGTGTCTGAGTGTTAGACTGTAGGATTTCCTAGGACCGATTGCTCATCTGCCTATATATTATGAGATGTATAGCTAATCAGACTGAAAAGATGAAATCTAGAAATGCAAACTGTGAAAGTTTGGGAAAGAAACAGTAGTTCTTTAGAAATATATTTTCTTTGACTAGGTACTATAACCTTGCTATGCACTGTGAATTCCTGTAAGGGAAAAATGACACAGGAAGCTAACTGAATAATGCATATGTCAGCTTCCTTTCTGTTTACTTGTTTGCCTTTTTTGAAGAGAAATAATGAGTTTAGGTGGACAGGGGAGTTTAATTGATACCTTAAGGCAACTGAGGGAAGCTTAAGTGACATCAAATTATATAGGACATATTTTATACATCTATGTTATATCTTAGTAATTGACATGATCAGTGAACACTTAGAAATTTTTTAAATTGCTGAGATAGTAAGTTAATAGCTGCACATATTCCTTAGGGAACCATGCATGTGAATGAGGGCTGCAGAAGTTTTCATCGCTCATAGTTTTATGTCCAAAGTGAAATTCCTTTTGTAAAGAATCAGAGTCATCCATGAAAAATCATGCACATAATTTATGTTGCAATTGTGATCATGAAATAAAGAATGTATTATTTATATTTTATTTATTTACATATAATATTTATATATCTGTTACTCTATATGTTTTTCTCTATTTAAAATGGAAAAGTTACTTAGAAATAAGATATGGGACATGTCTTAAGAGAAATGGAGAAATCATTTTTTTTACATGATTCAATACTCCTTCAATTATGTTGTGAAGAGGTTGGAATTATTATAGACTTTCATCTGAAAACTCTATTTGCAAACAAGAGTTTTATAGTAATTTATGATGGATTTTTTCCCCCTCTCTTCTCACATTCATTTTTATCACTCCTTAGGAGAAACCACTTTTAGAGAAGAGAAGAGAAGAGAAGAGAAGAGAAGAGAAGAGAAGAGAAGAGAAGAGAAGAGAAGAGAAGAGAAAAACCTAATTATAAGATCTTCTAGCTTCAGAAGTGAACAATGCTATAAGTGTTCTGAGTTATGATTAGATTCTGCTGCTCCTACGTGATAGATCAGTGCCCTGCCAATGCGTCTGCCCTATCAAAGCGATTATACCAGAGACAACTGGTTTCATCTGACTGCAGTATTTCAATATGCAACTTGCACATTGAAAATCTTACCTGTGCGCAAGACTAAATAGAGTGTCTGACTCATTCATAACCAAGAACAGCAGCCATTAGATGTGAGTACTTACCCCACAGTTCTGTTTCCAGATTCACGCAGTTTTGAGGAAATTGGATGGAAAGGACAGGATCTGCACTGCAGTTTCTTGGATTTCTGTTCTAGAAAACATTAATATGTGATACGAGTAATTAGTGACACATAACAATTGTCATGTTTGTGCTCGTGTGCCATTTCATGCCAAATAATAGCATCAAATTAAGGCTGATTTTTTGATTGATGAAATAACAGTTATTCACATCCCTTTAAGATGTGATATGTCATCGATTGTGTCATAAAATCTTTGTGCTTTTACAGCTATTTACACTGAAATTATTTAGAATGCTTTGTATCAGAGTGGTGTTGGTTTTGTAATTTTGTCAGCCACTGAAATGAAGTTTGTCTACGACTGTTGAGTTTTTTATTGTTGCTGTTCTCTGTAACATCTGAGTATCTTGCACACAAAATTAACAGGAAAGTTTTATGTGGACCTTAAAATAATCAAAATACCCTTGGCAGTTTCAGAAGTCTACTTGTTATTTTCTTGCTTTGTTTTCACAGTGCAGGGAGACAGAGTTGTCACATGGTGGTAAAGAATGTAGTACTTGAATTGTGAGTGTCACTGACGTTGGCAAGGCTTTTTCCATAGAAGGCTGAGCAGTGTTTTCTAAAGATGGTCAAGTCTCCATCTGGCTGCTGTCCTCTGACAAAGGTTTTGTTTTGTCACCTGCACACATGAGTATTTATAATTGTGCTAACAGGAATGAAGCTACCTTGGTTTGTTGTACAGTGTCCTTAAGGATCTCAGTTCTAGTGCTTTACTAATATAGTTTTTCTTCAAATATTCTACAGCTGCTTATCCTGAGGTGGAAGAGATTCAAAGAAGACAGTGGAAGCAACCTTCTCAGGTTGGTTTTAAGTTCTTTGTAAGGATTATGCATGACTTCTGGTGAACCTCTTCATAGAGCTGAATTCTTGCAGCTCTATTGGCTCTATTAAGCCATTATTAATGGAAGAACATATTTTCAAGGTTGTCTAGGTTGTCTACTCTGTGTCGTTCTCTTCTGATATTTCAGTCTGCATGCCAAATGATTGATGCTACAGCAGTAGCTGCCAAATACCAGTCTTTTGCACCAAGTGTTTGCTTTTCCTGTATTTGTCAGTTACTAGCAAATTGCAAAGGAAAAAACAAAACAAAACAAAACAAAAAAACAACCACTCACTTGAGTACCTGTGTACCCTTTCCCAATTCAAACCGTAGCATTTTAAAAGCTGCTCAGTGTGCCAGGACTGCTACCCATCTGGTAACAGCAGCTGTGTAGTATGGCATTTGATCATCAGTCCTTTCCCCAGTGAATTTATCCTCAAGTTCAGCTCTGAACTGTTTTTTAAAGACCTTCACTGTCAGCAGCCTGTTATCTCCAGCATGTATCATGCATGTGCCAAGACTTTCTTCTCAAAGACTTACAGATGGGTTTAGTTTAACATACATGAGTGTTCCTGTTATACTGAATGAGACTTCTTACATACATGAAGTGCCTGCATAAGCTTTTGAAGGAAGTTACTTTAATAATTATCTGAATATACATGTTTTTATAGACAGCATATGTCTTTGTATGGACTGCTGCTGTGAGGAACCTTATCTGTCTCATGTTGCTTACTGGAAGATACCCAAACCCTTGCTGTTACCTGTTTGCTCTTTCACACAGATCTTTGTCTTGCCCACTCCTGCAGCTAATTGAGGTGTGCCTCCTTGCAAAACAGATATTCCAGGGAAATCTGCAAGGTGGATGAGCATTGTTAAGAACTATTCTCAGGTCATGCTTACAACGGGCCTCCATTTCCACAGGTTTGGGATATTTCTAAGCAACTGCACGTATCCACTCTGTTAGAAAGCTATCACTCTGCTAATACACATGATCAGTAGCATTCTCCTGCCTCATACCTGGTGTCCCTAGACAGTTTGCAAAGGAGAACTATCACTATAGTCTGTTCCATTGTTTCTTGGAAATTAGTGGGGTTTTATTCAGATTTAATTACCTTCCAATTCTTTTCCCTACAGAAATTTTCTCACCCTTAACTTATTCAAACACATTTGACCCTTCTTCCAGTCAAGTCCTCCATTGTTCCATTTGCTTTGGAAAAAGAATGTTAATGTCACCTAGGCACGGCCAAATACAATTATTGCTGGCTCAAATAGCAAGCAGAATATAATGGTAAAATGTGTCCAATATACCATTTCTGGAGCAGAATATTCTTTCCAGACCAGACATAATAGCAAACAAATCACTTTGTGATGAAAATGTGGCCAGGTATTGATATCCTCTAGTTCCATCTTTGGGTAAGGTTTTCAAAGAAGTCCCTGCAGTTTTCTTGATCTTAGTATTGCAGAGTGCTATTAATGCATTTTTAAAAATACCTATTAATAGCAATGATGAAGAGCAGGAGTATAATTGTTCTCCGATACTTTCAAATATTCATCATACTCTTACACATCTGCTGAAACACATTCCCATAAGCCTCTAAAGTTAACATATTGGCAGAAATGCATTTGTTGCCTCCTTTTGCTGCCTCCTAACATCATTCATTTAGTGCTTTTATGCATTTAGTCTTTATGTATAGCACGTAAGCGTCAACAAATATTTTCAGGCCTAAGTTGAGTTGATGCTAAAAAATAAGAGCTATGGAGGAAAGAAAGAGTGAACCAACACTAAGCCAATGTTACAGACAGAAACTGAAGCTGCTGTCCCATGAATAACTAAGCCTTACTTTAGGCTGTTGCTATTCATGTTTGTTGTTGTTGGCAAACCAGCAATCCTCTCTTCACACCATCCTGTTTGTCCAGCCTTGCTTTGGGTTGTTTCAATGCCTTAAATCTATAGAAAACTAACCTGAAAGGCGGTGAGGGGAGAACAAAACCCTTTGATATATCTTTTCATACTGAAATGGCTCAGCCAGGGTCAGAGCTGAGACATGGAGGATGACAGGACTGAGGCAGCCAGCAGGCAGATCAGCTTTAGGACCTAATGCCTCAGGCAGAAAGGAGATTAGATAGCTTGTTCCTTATCAAGTCTGCCATAGACCCAAGAATGAATCACAACTGGAGTCCAAGCTCAGTGCCTAACACATAGAAATAACTCACCTCTTGCTTTTTCCATTTACAGTTGTTTTACCCTAACTGATTTGTTATTTTAGGATATACCTCTTCCCAAGAAATGTACCTTATTACTTTCTCTCTGGTGTTTTTCTTTGTCAGGAGCTTTGTATGCTTTTGTTTTTATTTATGTATGTACATCTTGCAAACTTAGTCTACAAAATAAGACAGGAAGATGAAAAATGTAATGTGCCATTTTCAAGCAGTCAATAGGCAGCTTGACTTTAAATATTTTTTAATAATGTTAGAAAAATGTGATAAAAATACGTAGTTAAAATGGTACAAAAATTGGATGTGCTTCAGTCTGAAAGGGCTATTTTTTGAATAGAGGTAGCTTATGTTCAAATACACATACAGTTTGTGTGCCCAAAAGTGTAGAGGCACCACATAAATAGTTATGTATCAAAGGAAACATACTATATAATGCACTTGCAGGACAGAAATGCCATCAATAGAAAGCTGATAAATGGTTACCTGGAGTGTTTAAAAAATGGCAAAGTCTAGGCTTCAAAAATATGTTAATTGAAACAGGTCTTCTGTTTTTTAAATACAGGCAAATGTGTAAGAAATAGACCCAGCATTTGCCTGTGAAACAAGGCTAACATGTATTCAAAGTTAAATGATTTAGAAAAAAAAAATAGCTCTGGATTATGTGGCTATCAGACTAATAAAAGGAGAATACTAATTAGCATGCCAAATCTTTAATGTCATACCAATCCAATTCTCTCCTTTGTAATTCTTTATTGTAGCCATAGTAACAAAAGAAGGAAACTTAAGTCACTCAGCCATTTGCAGCTCCTTTTTATTTTTATTAAATAAGTCTTAATTTCCCTATCCAAGAAGCTCTTTTTTTTTTTCCTACTTGGAGTTATTTTTCCTACACTTGGAGTTATTTTTCCTACATTTAAATATGATAGAATATCCTTAGGCACTAATTCAGTCCTACATAGCTCACCTAGATTTCATTTTAAATGGCTTGCTTTTGTTTTCTTTATTTTATGAAGAGGCCTTCAAAATAAGCTACAATATTCAGAATTTATATTTCTATATATACAGGGAAAGTACTTGGAATAGAAGAGTTATTTTGAGAGTTGTACTTTTAGAAATAATTGAAAAGATTTTCATGCTAAAGAAAAAGAAAGAGAAGGTAGTGATTAGAAAGCTGCAGGAAAGATCTTAAAACATCTTATGAGTCATAGATTAATTCAGGTTGGAAATGGCCCCAGAAGGTCTCTAGTCCAACCTGCTGCTCAAAGCAGAGTTAGTCCTGAGGTCAGCTCTTGAAAGCCTCAAGGCTGGAGATGACACAGCCTTTGTGGTCAACCTGTTCCACTGCTTGACTGCCATCATAGTAAAAGAGTATTTTCGTTTTGCAGCAGAACCTCCTGCTGCCACGGGCTGTTGAGGATGTGTCTTCTTGCTGAACTGAAGTGCTGACTGTGGATCCCCCTGAAACCATCTCTTCTGCCAGCTGAGTAAGCTTCAGCCTCTCCTCACAGGTCACCTGCACACTTTGGTGTCCAGCCCTCAACTACCTTGGTAGGTCCCCAATGAATGTGCTCCATTTTATCAATGTCTTAACTTCCTGTTCAAGAGACTCAAAACTGGACATAGCATCCTAGATATGGTCTAACAAACGCTAAGTAAAGGGAATATACAGCGTGTATGTTCCTGATGATATAGCCCCCAAAACTACTACCCTTCACGACTGCCAAAGCATATTCATCTTTAGCTTATGGTCTGCTAAGATCTTCTCTACCCAGCTGCTCTACAGTCAGTCCCAAGCCTTCACCAGTACAATGGTTTGGTACATTTAAGGCACACAACTTTGCATTCATCCTAGCTTTGTTTCTTATGGTTCCTCTCAGTCCATTCCTCCAGCTGCATGGGTGCTTCTGGATGGCAGCCATGCCTTTAAGCAGATTGGCTGCATGCACCAATTAAGTGTCATCTGAAAGTTCAAGGAAGGTGAGTCTGACCTCTCCTCCAGGTCACTAGAAAAGATATTAGACAAGGGAGACCCTAGGGTAAACCCCTGAAAAAATTTAACTGGCCTCCAGGTGGATCAGGTACTATTAACCACCCACTCTTTGGCCTCAGGGCCCAGACAGGTTTTCACTCATCTAGGAGACCACCCATCCAGACCCATAATGTTCCAGCTTGGATACCAAGATGCTGGGAAAGGAAAGAGTACTTCTAGATTTTTATTTTTTTTACCAGAATCTACATCTGCACCACAGAAAAAAAACCCTCTATACTAAATAATATTGTAGTATTTTAAAGTCACAGCCCTATAAACATGTACTCTGACAAAAGTTGCATATTGTATATAATGCTGTTTATTGATTTCTATATAGTAAACAGAATAGTTTCTTCTCTTTCTATCTGGCACAGCAACAAGAGTGAGCAACAGAACCATACTCAAAGAAAATGTCTTTATTATAGTTTAAATCTACCGTAACAAATGCATCCTCCTGTCACTGATCATAGTTGTTTTGAGAATGATTTGTATTAAAATATATTTATTTTGTTCCTATCATAATGTGTAAAACTGTATAGGCGTCTAGAACAGAAGAGGCTAGGGAGTGGGAGTTTTGGGTTAGGTGTTGACTTGAGCAGCTTTTGAGGTGGGATCCCTTGAGTATTTGATATGAGAGACAGGATGAGTTTTAAAATTTATAAAGAGACCTCTCTCCTCTTTGTCATCTTGATGGGTAGCATCCCTAACTGCTTTAGTGTCAAAGATTCGCAGAAGTGTTCCTATTTGATTTCAGGAAGTACCTTCATCCTTATACATTTTTCTACAATGCCACAGTTAAAGGCACTTGCAATTTTGACTCGGAGCCAGGCTGTAGTGAGTGGCCCAAAAATCACCTTTCTCAATGCAGACAAATAGCTTTGAACCACTGGAGGCTGTCAGACGTTCATACCAAACCCCTCATACAATGTGGTTTTTTTAGAGCCATGTTACTGGAAATTTGGAAAGTATTCTCTCTTTTTCACTCTCCCTCTCAAAAACAAGAGCTGATACCTGTATACCTGGGTCATGTAGATTCAGCAGTATCCCCAAAACAATTGAGAAGCAGAAGACGTGCTGCTTATCAGAGGTCCTACCTCAGCAGTCTCAGATTTCAATCATACCAAATATTTGGCTGCTGCAAGCCACAGTGAAATCCCCAGGATAAGGGTTTCTTAAGATTGGGCCACACTTTCTTTAATGTCCCTTATTTATGTATTCTTGTTTTCTTTTTTTTCTTCAGGATTATTTTCTACATTTGGACTGCTGTTTCCCTCTAAAAGCTTTTCTTTTTTTTCATATTATATATGTTGCTACCTGAAATGGCTTTTCTAACCAAACGTTTCAATTGCAGGAGCATAGCACACTGAGCCTGATACAGACTGTGTTTGAAGGAATCTGAAATTACATCGGAAATATTGGTATAAAAATTCAAAAAATCCTAGGTTTGAGGTGAAAATTTCTTTCTCTGAAAAGCTCTAAACAAAATCTCTCACTGTCAGTTTAAAAATTGTATCAAAAGAAAAATCTCAATTTACCGTTTATATGCTACACAAATATTTATGTGTGTGTTTGCTTCTTTTTTAATGTAGAGAATCACTTCCTTATTCTTCCTTTACGCCACTACCAATCTTATATTTCACTTTCTTAAAAAATATTTCCAAATGTTGAGACTGTCAATTTTCACAATGAAGTCTGCTAAAGTACTTTCACTGGACTTCTATCGTGCTTCAGGTCTTCTCCTATAAATGGTTAGATGAAGTCAGTCAAGACTTTAGACTATCAGTTTGTTGGAGGAGTGTATATTTCTGCTCTTCTTCCATTTTTTCTCACTTTTGACACATTGTTCTCTTCTGCACCATGATTTTTCACAGTGTAATTCTTTTCTCTGAGTTATCTGAAGTAATGTGACATTTTCTCCCCTAAAATTTTGAATTTTTTAACCAAGAGAGGATAAATCTGAAAGAATACAAGTATCTAATACTTGCTTTAAGGTGCTATGTCCAAAACTTCAGCCTTTGTAACTTCCTTTAATGGCCATGTAATCTTGGAGCCACCTGAATTCTTCAATTGTCATTGATTTTTCTGAGCCCTCAGCGTGTTGTCATGCTGGCATAGCTGTCCAGTTTTTAAAATGGAGCAGGCTTAGGTGGATCTAGGTTGGAGGGAGTACAGACTAAACCTGCATCTGTCTTTAGCTACCTGTCCATGTAAAAACCTCAGTATTTCCTAAAGGCATTTCAATTCTTTTTTTCCTGGGCACCCCAGAACTAGTTTAGTGTGGAGTGGCCCAGCTGTAATTTACATTTAAGCCTAATTTGGATTCATAAGCAAGGCATTCCTCAGCCTGTTTTACCTGAGGGGTTCTATCCATCTGGCATCCTCTTAGTATGACTAATAGTGCAGGTTATGAATACAGCAGCAGAAGGTGATGGGTTTCCTCATTCATTCCTCTACCAGGAGTATGAGTAGGTGATGTGGGCAAGTTGGATTCAGTGTCTTCCTGGCATAAAGGGCTTATGCCCACCTTTCACTCTAATCTTCCACTTAAATCTATTCTAATATGGCTTTCCTCCATGAAACAGCTCTGCATTTTAAAGGAATATATACTTATTTCCATAGGTAAATGAGGAGATGGGGAAGAATGTGCACAGAATTTGTGCCAGAATAGTCATGTTATTTTTTGTGTCCTGGGGCAGACAGAGCTCTTGTCTGGGAAAAAGAGAGTGCTGACTTCTAGCTCTTGCTAGTGGTTATTTAAAAGCTTTACCTGATGACTGATTAACTGAAAAATCCATGAACGTTAGCCTCCTGGCTGTTGCAAATCTCAACAGGATGCCTAGTGCTACTCACAGGTTTAAGAGGAAAAGGATGTACCTCTCTTGGTAGGAAGTGTACTCACCTACTTGCCTCTCTCTCCCCCCACCCTTCCTCCCTCCATCTAATAGGTCTTTTATGTTTTCTCCTGGATTTAGACCCTAAATTTAGGCATTCTCAAACTAGACTTTTACCAAACAGCATAAGATAGGGTTTGCCCTAAGGCACAGAACCCAGCATATGCATTTTAAAAGCTTTGTGTGCACAACTGGCTGTTACAGTGGTATTTAAAAACGAGAAAAAAATGAATGTCATTATGCACATTTGACAGTAGTGTGTACAGAGGATGCAAAGAAGAACAGGTCGTGTGGCTCGTGTGTATCAGTTGGAATGCAAAGCAGTGAATAGGAGGGGCTAAATCAAGATAATTTGGACACTTTAGAGGCTTTGCATGCCATTTGGTATGAACAATTTTCTTAAGACTTTTTAATGTAAGTTTTCTTGAGAGGCAAAAGGCACTTAACCTACTGATATATGTATAAATTAAAATTTTTGCTTAACAGAATATGTGTGTCATTTGTCTGGGTTTTTTTTAATGTGGTTTAATATATATTCTTATGAAATATGTACACTCAGTACATGGAAGATAAAAGAAGTTCCTAATCTTTATAACTTTTCCAGTATAAATTTTAACAAGATATTATTGCAAAGCAAATATATCAGACTAAAATGGTAGAGATTAGAGTAGCATTAATCTAAATCTCTGAATAAGAGCTAGCTCAAGATATTCTTTAGACTGCTCAGAGCACTATCTAATCTTTATACCATTGACTGCAGTTGTAGTTGGGATGGGTGTGTGTGGGTTGATAGGTGACATAGCTTGGTGGCAAGCTAAGGGCAGATTTTGTGCTGTTTGTGCACAGCAAAGTCAATATGTGATCTAGAACTTTAGTGTTGTGATGATACAACTAGGAGAGAGATAATATTTTAAAAAGAAAATATTTTTCATTAAAGTAGCAATATACATGTGAAAAACTCAAACATACGGGATCTCTGTAGGTTGTAACAAAGTAATTTAGCAAACAGATTGCTTCTAATCAGATTAAAGCAAAAAAGCTGTGAATTGTGAGGCAGTTGAGAAGAGGATCAAGATATTGAGAGATTAAGATTTATCACCAAAGTATACTTTCACAGATTTGAAAGAAACAGAGAGGTCCTATTTTTTCACTTGTAACACCGCTGTAAAAGTATCTAAGGCAGTCCATTTACTAGATTATCTTGAAACTTCAGAAACTTGAAAGCATGTTATATGGGAAGTGTAGTACTTCATAAGCCCTCAGACTTCAACCAGCAAAATAAAAGAGAAATTCAATACCCCAATAGTATTAACATTGTATTTACAGCTGCTGCTGCTGCCCACATGAAAAAATGTTTCCCAGGGGCTGAGATCAAAGGTATTGCCACAGTGTGACATACTATTGGACTACACTATAATAATTTTACAGATTTAACAGATTGTTTCCAATGAAAATGTGTGTGATATAAACTGCAGGTGTTCATAAACAGAAAATGAAGGATTTTTTTTATTTTTTTTTTTAAATACAGGTTACATTTTAAATTAACTTCTTGCCTCAACTGTACAACAGCGTTTGGTCCTAGAAAAGCACCTCCTTTTGCTGCAGTTTTCAAGGAGAATATGTAATCTAAGTCTCCTTTGGTGGGACCATGAATCCTGTGGAAATGCTAGTCTACTCTTTTATATTAAACCAATAGATTGGCCGTGATTTATTGTCAGTGTTTGTTATATTTTTTGAAAATATTTTTTTGTAACACTGTTAGATAACTTATATGCAAGGAACTTTATGTGTAAGTACAAGGTTCTTTATTAAAATTGAGGGAAAATCCCCACAGATGTTGTACTTAACTGAAGGAAACTAGGCTGTTCCTCTTTGTTCTGTTTCGTCACCCTGACATAGAGAAGGGATGCATCATATTCAAAAGGACTTAGAAATGGCAGCAGGCTACTTGCCAGACACTGTGGGTACGTCATCAGAATGGTGCACAGGCATTTAGCCTTCTGACTCTATTAATGTTAATGGGAGTCAGGCAGTTCAGCCTCTATATACCATACTCCAAACATATCAATTGAAGTCTGGCAAACAAGCCCTGAGGCTTATTTGTAAAAGTCTTTGAAACTGCTGCTCTTCTGTAAGATTCGTTATGAAAAACAAGCCAGAAAGCTACTCACTATGTAGAGATTTCCATGCAAAAGTTGTGCCTGAATGTAGCTAGGTCTCATATTTTGGCATAGTACTAAAATAAAAGCACTGTAAAGGTGTGTAAGAAGTGTGATGTGTGAGGCGCCTGCTTCCTATGGGCAACAAACTGACAAGCTTTGTAGATGGATCTTCAGGTAGGCATTTTCTTCAGACATTATATGGAAAGCTGCTGAGAAACACCTGAAGCAGGCACCACAGTTCACATCCCCAGACCTGATAAAGCATTGCTGATTTATTGTGTTATTCTGGTCTGGGGTAAAGTGGCTGTACAGACAGTTTATCTCTCTTCTGGGAGTGTGGAAGGATATTCAGTTATCACAGAAGGCTGAACATAAAAATCTCCCTTTCAGCTCCTCTCTGAGTAGGGAGAATGAAAGCATCCCTGCTGCCCCTAAGTTACATGGGGAGCAGGAATTGGGGAAATCAGCTAATCATCTGGTTACCCATGAGAGAAGGCTCAGCCACACGTGGGAATAGGGCCCCAGGGAGCTCATTCTTTGTGCATTCTGCCCTGTGTGGTCTTATCCATAATAAGATCTATCCCACCTAGATATTGTAATAAGATCACAAATGGTGCAAAAATAGTTTCTGGAATGCAAATAAAAAGAAGCAGTAAGCCAGTCTACGTTATTTTCTTACTTGCATCACCATAAGTTTGAAATAATAGTACTCTCATCATCGGAACTGCTCACTATGAAGCATCTGGGAGAAAAGTGTGAAGTTCTTTCTTACTTCCACACATGCAATAAATTCCTAGACTCTTCAAATGGATAAGTGAAGATAGATGGTTCCAGGTTAAGCCAGTTTGCAGCTACTCTCATGCATGCTCAGCATCACTAAGTTTTTTAACAGTGGCCTATTTTTTCATTCTCACTATTCCTGCAGCTGTGTGGTCCCCTGCAGACTGGGCTGCCTTCCACAAGCCATAAAACAACTTGAGGACTGTCCTGATTTAGGATTTGTTTAAAATTTTCCTTTACTGCAATCATTGTCCAGAAGTACAGCAGTGTAGGGTGGCAAAAACCAGCCACATTGCAACTAAGAATCTGCCCCCAAATTGCTTGATTTTAATCAGGTGCAGTGCAAGACATGGCAGCCAACAGATTTCCTGTTAAAAGAACTTGCTCAAGTTTTTTGTGGTAGCATGAAGGAATATTTCTCTATTTACTTTTTTGTCCTCATTATTAGAAAGTATCTTGCAGCTAAAACATGTGGCTGAGTAAAGGAAGCTGAATGTCATACTTTAGGCTGTAATGATATCCCTGCATAGAAAGAGGACTCTCCTCACATCCTGCCTGGGCCTTTGCACAAGCAACGGTATTATGTACGAGCGGTGTTCTGTGTGTGCTAAGACAAGAACCAGCAAGAATGAGTTTAATAGTCCTTTCATTACACTCACTGACTGCAACAGGCAACAAGAGGATAGATGAGAGCAAATGTGTAAAAGTCCATGCAGCACACTGTGTCCCTTGCCACCATAGCAAGCTACGTTTCTACGTCTGCTACCCTAAGTTGCAGGACTTGTTTGTCTGTCACTTAAACAATCTTTAATTGCTACACCAGCAGTTTTACTCTCTGGAGAAGTAACATCTGCTGACACTCACTGTCTCCAGGAGTTAAATACTGTCACTCCTTTATATGTAAATAGTAATTCCATTTTTAACTTTTTCATTTTTGCTTAAATCAACACATAAATTACAGTTTAGATTTTTCTGCTGCTTCATGCTTTTTTTTTTTTTCCTGGGTCCTATGAGAAATGTGGTGAACTAATATTTCAATGAATAATATTTTTATTTCTTCAGGAAACCAGTGAAGCATTTTTAGAGGCCTCAAAGTTTTAGAAGTGTCTTTTAAAGATGGTGCATAGCTTTCTGTGAGTGTTTTAGAAATGTAAGCATTCTCTTTAAATAAAAATAAAAAACAGATAAACACTTAATCAGCAAGAGCAACCACAATTAAACTTTTAACCTCACTTCCTAATGATTGAGTGTTTGAAATTAAAATGGAGCATCACACAAATTTAAAAATGAAAAATTACAAGGCTAAGAATAGATTTTATTTGTTTATACTGCTTTTCAGCAAACTCTAATTATTCATCTAAGGCAGCAGAAAAAGCAGATAGTTAAAAAAAGTTGACATTCCTTCTGCTAAGGATACTGATTGGTAAGTTGTACTAGTTAATACTGACTAATAGTAATATCTTGTTGTTGCAGCAGAGAATACAATAAAAAGCTACTTGTAGTTGTATATTGTCTGTTGATCCACTTCCCATTCAGAGACGGCACATATTACAATCTGCCACCAACTAATAAGATTCACTTATAATTCAACAGTATGATTGACAACAGAAATTTTTAAAAATAAGGTTTTCCTCAAAATATAACAGTCTCTAAGCCATGGGTCCTTTGTTGATCTCATCATTTTGTCTTAATAAATCTTGTCACTGTCATTACCATGACTTACAGGCTATCCAGATCTTCCATTTGGTTCTGTGAGAATTTATCTTGGTTTTGTTACAAATGAGTTATATAGATATTATTTTTTTGTTTTGAAAGTCGGCTTTATTGGTTCATTTCACTGTTTTATCCTAATGAAGCAGAAATTTTCCTGTATCAGATATTTCACTCTGAAAATTGTAAAACCTTACAGATAGCATAAGAATACCAAAGTAGGTTAATTTACCAAAGTTGGAAGTTGCAGAATAATGTCATTTAAACTATATTTCAGCAACTATATATTTTGAACAGGAAATTGATCTGTTGATTGATGCCAAAATTTGTCACGAAATATGCATCTTGTGTGCTTCTTAACACATACGAAAGTCATAGTGATTAATTCTATCACTTCAAGGCTTAAAACCTACCGCTTTGTATTGCAAGTGTGTGTAAATATACAATTTAAGATTTAATGGATCTGCAACTCACCTATATTTTAAGTTCTGGAATATTACCCCATAGATACACTAATTTCATGAAAATTTGTCAGGTTGGCAGTGGGATTTTCTAGTATGTAAATGACTGAAGATAGCATTAAACTCTTAAAACAGGCATACTAAGTAGCCATACACAGAGACATAAAGACCATGTCAGTGCACTGTAAACAAGGAGCGATGTAGTAATACTGTTGGCCAAAACAGTTTACAAAATGCAAGGTAACAGCATTATCTGAAATATTTTTCTTTCCATCAATAATATATTTGTGAAACAGAAACTTCTTCTTCCCCTTAAGACTTCCCTGTTACATGTTTTCAGGATTTGCAAGATATTTTTAACAGTGTAACTGTTTTGTACATCATTTCATCGTCTGTGTAACAAAAAAAATGTCATGGATAAATGTTATCATATCTCTGACAGGTAAGAGTGCTTATTGATCTGTTTTCTGCCATTCATATTTCCCCTTACCCATATTAATTGAAAAAAAAAAAAAAAGTAACAGCAAGGTTTCCATGGCTCACTCCAGAGGAGTCTTCAGAAGGGTTTTGAAGTGTTCAAACTATTTGTTAAAACATAAAGAAGCCTTTTTCTGAGGCAGTTAAACTTGAACATGCAACACCTGCCTGGTCCCTTCAGATGTTTCCTGGAGCCCTGCAGGTCTGTTTCCATGCTGGGCTGTCCTGTCCTTGTCTGGGGGATATGACCATGTGGCCTCTAAAGCTTCTCTGGAATCTGGGCATTGGCTACACAGCTCCTGGCAGTCCTGCTGACATGTTACACCTGCACAAGGAAGGCCTGGCAAAACCTCAAAAGCACTAACTTTCTTATGAAATGATTCATATCACTGCAGCGGGGACCTGTGTGTGTCCTTTTTTTGTTGGTCTGGGAATAGAAAACAAAAGTTATTCCAGAACTGTTGCCCTCTGATATGGTAGTGATTAATGTACTATTCTAGAAAGAAAAAGGCATTGATACTCACTCCCTATGCTAGCCTCTCCCTCACTTCTTTGCATGAGTATATTTTTTGGAGACAGGTGGGAATTCTGGAGTACTTAGCAGTTGGGTGCAGTCACATTTTGCTGCTGCTCTTCAGCTGGTAACAATTGCAAACACCTGTTGTGCTATCTGCTCGTGAAATTTCTTCAAGCTGAGCAAATTTTAGTGCACCTTTGTCATGGTTTAGCAAGGAGTTGCTTTTGCTTAGTAACAGGGGGAGCGGGTTGCAGGGAAGACCCGGTAAAAGTTTTTTAGACTCTCCCCAGAGTCCTGGGTTCATACCCACCCCCCGGCCTGGCTGGGCCAATCTGGCGCCTCTGCGATCACTATTTAGGGACGGGAATTTGAGGTGCCAGTCAGGAGGTGTAAGGGTGGTACAAGATGGAGGTGACCATGCGGACCCCACAGTCGGAGAAGGAGGAAGGATGGAGCATCAGACCAGAGACCCCTCTGCAAGCCGTGGTGAGAGTGCAGCCGGTACCCCTGCAACCTATGGATCAGCAGCAGCAACTTCATGTGAGTGTGCCCGGACGGGCCAGAGACTGTGTGGGGGAGGCGGTCATGGCACAGGACATGCTGGAGAGCCTGTGCACCGCAGAGCAGCCCCACACGAGAGGCAGAGAGGAGCAGCAACTTTTGGGACAAATGAGCATCGGTGCAGCCCGTGCAGGGCTTTGGGACAAATGTGCGTCGGTGCAGCCCGTGCAGGGCTGCCATGTGTGTGTGGTACCTCACGGACTTGCAAGGAGGACTGGTGCGGAACCCACTTGCCCTGAGGTGAGACAAACGGCAGAAGCCACCAGGAACGGACTGACTGAAACCCCCACTCCCTGCCCCCCTGGGCCGTTCAGGGGGGACGGAGGTATAAAACACCGGGATCAGGGCTCTGAGCCCGGGAAGAGGAGAGGGGTGGGGAGCAGGTGGTCTTAAAGGGCTGGTCGGACTCTTCATCTCTGTACCATTCTGTGTTGATTTGTTTTGGTTCTGTTTTGGGATTTTATGTTTTAGTTGGTATTAAATTGTTTTCTGTTTTTCTTCCCCAAGCTGAGTAGCCTGGTCTGTTTTGTCCTGCACATTAAGCGGCAATTAAGCCTTCCCTGCCCTTTAGCAATCCTTAAGTACTTGAGGCTAATCGTGGTCTTTTGTTCCCTGATGGGCCTAAACCACGACAACCTTCACTAGCACAAAGATCTTCCAGTGTGTGGGGAGCTGTGAACTTTGAATTCCCCTTTTCATGGGGCATTCCTTTGGTAGTGAGGTGGTGTTTCAAAGAAGGAAGTGGATGAGCTACGATCTTCAAGTGTCTCAAAGGGCAAGAGTATCCTTTAAAGTAAGAAAATTGTCAGTGTGTAGAAGGCTAGGAAAAAGACACAATAGATTATAATTTTTTAAAGTAGCCGGTGAAAAATTTAGGAGATGACTTCATGTTTTTGTAGTTTTTTATGTCAAAGCATATTATGGCTAAGCTTAATAGACAGTCCTCTTGTGATCTGGATCAGAAATCAGCAACTGCTTATACATGGCTATGTATCTCTCTGTGGTTTTTTTTTTTTTTTTTTTGTTTTGCTTCTTTGTGTCACATATCTGAATCATCTGTGTGTATGGCAATTTTGAAAAGAATGCTCTGTGGCCAAGATCCAGAAAGTTTTGAAATGGCAATTTTGAAACTGTAGCAACCTTCGTTTGCCCTTAAGGAAGAAGCACTCTAAGACAGACAGGTAATGTTTTCTGGCACTCATTTTCCAACTCATTTTCCTTTATTTGGTTCCATCAAATTTAATAAATCCAATGTCAGTAAATGTGATAATCTGGCAAGTAATCAGATCAGCTAATCAGATACTTAGTGGGATACTGAGCTGTATTTAGATTCAATTTTGTTCCCAAAACACAAACCACAGATACTGCTTTTAAAAGAGCAAACCAGTTGTTTCCACGAAATGTAGCTGCCATAACTGCCGTCAATCAGTAGCTTATAACCCTCATAAGCTTCTCAGAAATAAAACATGTTGGAATAACAAGTTCTTAAAAGAAAAATAAAAATGTATTTAGGTGGTGGAATATTTGCTAAGGTTTTGGAAAACAAAGGCTAAAGTCCCTTCTCTAATGGAAAGGTTTGAACCCTACTTACCTATCTACAGCAGGAATGCTTCAAGAAAAGAATTCTGTGATAAAGCACTCTGTTTTACTTGTGAAATTGTTCAGTTAACCATTTAAATGAATTGTGATTGGTGAGTTGTCCCTGTCTTGAATAAATGTTTTCTTAAGTTATCCAGTTAGATTTACACTCTTGGGATGCAATTTTCTGACATCGACTGTAAGATGGCATATGATCTCTTTCTTTCTCACTCTCGCTGATCTGGGAAGTAATTTTTCCATGCAAACAGAATTCCTTCGATAGAGAAGGATGTCAGAGTGCCTTGTAAACCTGTAGAGTGTACTTTTCATGTTTTCTCACCTTCAGCAGAGGTGGGAATATTAAGCCATCTTCTGTTCCTTGGCCAGGTGTTCTAGTAAAGGCACTGCTGGAGGTATAGGAGACTTCTTTCTTTTTTTCACAGATAGGTGGAATTTAGAGTGGAGATTAGTGATAATTTTTTAAAGAATACAAATAAGAATGATAAGAAAAAAAGAAGACTTCATAGGCTGAGAAAGCCTGGCAAGGAAGGGATCACCTCCTTTGCAGATCCTGGCAGGGCCTGGGTTTATGCTCTTTTTTTAGCTCTGCCAAGGTTTTGGCAGTTCTGGACAAGCCCAGAATCAAATCTTTCCCCTCTGTGCAGAAAGAAGCTCAGTCACCTTCTTAACCCCTTGAAGAAATATAATTACCTTAGAGGATATGTAGAAGCCAAACAAGATATTTGAAAGTGAAATATTCAGACTTAGCTGTTCAAGTTGCCTGAAAACCTTTATGCTAACTTTAAACTGACATCTCTAACTGTAGTCTTCCAGAAGGAGGCACATACATTCTAGTGGATGAGTAAAACAGTGTTTCTGCAAACTCAACAGGGATTTTTAATGCTAGTTTCTGGTGAAGCTTAGGAACAAAATGTAAAGGTTTGGGGCCTATGAATGCATGATTATTTCTAAGCTGCTCAAATTCAACAAAGAAAGTGCTTCTATCACCACAGATTTGATGTGCCATGTTATGTGCGGCATGGAGTACTCCGAATGATTTGCCTGATAGTATTTCAGAAAAATATAATCAATCACCAGCTGAAATTGCAAATGATTGCCTGTTCAAATTTAGTAATTTCAGTTCTTGCCTTCAGATTTATCTACTGATTCGTATATTAGGCATAATAAAACTCTCTCTTTTAAATGTGAAAAATGTCATCACATTGTGGACACCATAACAATAACACAAGGATGCCAGGAAAAACTATTTTCAAGCATCACGTTAATAATTTTTAACTGAGACAAAAATTGTTTTGCTAAAGAGGAAAATACTTATTCTCTAATATAAAAATCTGAAAAACATTTAATTTCAAATATTTAAAGGCAGCATGTCAAATCTAGGAATCAAATTACTAAATTTAAATTCTTAAGGCATGCTTTTTTAATGGTGAGTAATTAAGATGAAACCTATTTCCAAGTAAATGGAAGGAAGAATTAATTTTGCTGAATTAGTACTTCTTGCAATTGCTTACTTGAACATTAGTATAATTGTAACTGCATGAGATGCTATTCTCTTTTAATATGGCCCAATTTAGTACAAATCTAGAGATTTTTATTTTCTTTTCTGTTATTTCAGCTGATGTTAAAGTAGGTGTATACAACTATATTTTAGTAAAAATATTATACCATTCTTGTTCAGTCATCTTCTTGAGAAAGTATCTCTGCTCTGTTATACAGATGTTTTGATATTTACCTTCTATTGCTTTTCCATCCAAAGGGATATGAAAAAAAATCTGGTCAAACTGCTCAAAACAGCAGGGTGATGAAATGTGGTGTGATTTGCTCTCCACTCCCATGCTCTAGTAAACTGTAATGATATGTCTATATATTGTTTGAAGCCAACATCAATATTGCAATAATATGTATGTGAAGTTGTCTGCAGTCCTATGTGATGCTGTTACAATTTTTATTAGGAAAAAAGAGATAAATTTATTGCTTTCTTTTACAAAATCTTGTGAGTACAGTGTATCCATTCATGTTATTTACAGTCAAGCTTCAGGTGCTTTTGCAACAGGATAATAACGAACAGCTTAAGATCCACCAGAAGTAGTTTCAGTTCCTTTTTACTTATTTTACCTTATTTGAACCAGAAAGTGTCAAAAATCTTGGAGAGAGAGAAAGCACTGCTAGTCTTTTAAAATACTATTGGAGTCAACTGATATGTCCAAATGCTATCCTCTACTGAATGCAAGCATTGGGCAGTGTTCAAAGTCCTGGGCAACTCAAAATAACAGATAAAGAGTGAAGGAACTCAGGTGAAAATACAAACAAGCTGTTCTTGTATCCAAGTCATAGAATCTTAGAATCGTTTTGGCTGGAAGAGACCTTTGAGATCATTGAGTCCAACCTTTGTCTCAGCCCTAGCAACATCCAACTGTTTCTTAAACACTTCCAGGGATCATAACTCCACCACTTCCCTGGGTAGGCCATTCCAGTGCCTGACAACCCTTTCAGTAAAGAAATTCCTCCTCATATCTAGCTTGAACTTCCCCTGGCACAACCTGAGGCTGTTTCCTCTTGTTCTATTGCTTGTTACTAGGGGAAACAGACTGACCTCTGTCTCACTACAACTTCCTTTCAGGTAGTTGTAGACAGTGATAAGGTCTCCTTTGAGCCTTCTTTTCTCCAGGCTAAAAAGCCACAAATCCCTCAGCTGTTCCTCATATGAGATGTGCTCTAAATCCTTTACTCGCTTGGTAGCCTGCTTCTGTATTCTCTTCAGCACCTCAATGTCATTCTATGAGAGAGGGGCGCAAAACTGGACATAGTATTCTAGGTGCGGCCTCACCTAAGTTGAGTATAGGGGAATGATCGCTTCCCTGCTCCTGCTGACAACACTGTTCCTCATACAGGGCAGGTTGCCATTGGCCTTCTTGCCCACCTGGACGTACTACTGGCTCATGTTCAGCCGCTGTCACTCAACATTCCCAGGTCCCTCTGTGCCTGGCAGCTTTCCAGCCACTCCCTCCCAAGCCTGTAGCGCTGCTGGGGGTTGTTGTGGCCCAAGAGCAGGATCTAACACTTGGATGTATCGAAATTCATGGCATTGGCCTTGGCCTAGCCATCCTGCCTGTCTAGATCTCTCTGTAAAGCTTCCCTATCCTCAAGCAGACAAACTTCCACCCAGCTTAGTGCCATCTGCAAGCCAAGAGCAGCCAATTTCCCTAAGAGAACACTGTGGGAAACAGTGCCAAATGCCTTACTAAAGTTGAGGTAGACAACATCCACAACCTTTCCTTCATCCAACAAGATGGTCACTCTGTTATAGAAGGAGATTAGGTTTGTTAAACAGGACCTGCCTTTCATACACCCATGCTGGCTGGGCCTGATCACCTGATTGTTTTGTATGATGTGCTACGTAAGAGAATTTAGGATGATGTGCTTCATAAGCTTCCTGGGCACTGAAGTCACAACAAAACCTAAGGTCACTCATAAAGCTCTAGGCCAACCAGGACACGAGGTGGGAATAGAATGACAGGCTCTGGAATGACAGAGGAGGAACGTCATCTACCAAGAGGCAGTGCTTTCAGAACTGGGGCAGCCTTGACATTTCTGTCACCTTGGTGTCAGGCTTCTACTGTGTCAGCAATTGGTGAACCTCTTACTGTTTAAACCCAAAGTTATACTGGCAGTGAAGACTGCAGTGTATGTTCTCCTGACTGGAAACAATTAGGAGCTTTGCCTTCCTTCTTCCTCCTCCTTTTCTCATGCTATCTCTCCTGGTACATCCACGTTTTGTAGGAACTAAGATGCATCTTTTTTGAATTAAACTGCTAGAAGAATCTGTACCTGTTAAGAATATGAAGTGCAATATAAAGTGTATATAGTTTATAGTATATATAGTGTGTGTGTATATATATATATATATAGTTTAGGTACTATGACCATCTTGTCTTTGGACTTTTACGTACCGAACTCCTGTTCTTTACCTATGTGAACAAAGGGAGGAAAAAATCCTGTGTTTCACCATTGAGGTACCACTATTGGAAAGTAGGTGGAGGGTGCAGTCCTGGTGCATTGAGTTGCTGTTTCTGTGGTCCCCTGTTCCAGGATTGTGTGCTGCATATAGTATCATCTCCAGTATGTGGCATCAAGTAGCCAAAATTCCATGCAAATATACTGATTGAAAGCAGGTGTGGAGGACTACTGTGGCTTTTACAGCAAACATAATTTTGTGGTCTATTGTGAACTTCAGCGCTGGCTATATTTGATAGCTGTGGTATTTATGAAAGGATAGGATGGTGGTTTCCATGCTCTAGACTGTGAGGCTGTGGTACGTGGCCTTCACACAATATTAAACAAAATTACAGTTGCAGATTCACAAGAACTGATCTTACTGTGACCGTGTCTCATGTGCCTGCTGGTCTACAGCGGATGCTGAACAATTAGGCTAAACAAGGAAAATGTGGTTAGGCTGTTGATAAGCTCAAGAATGTGAGATGTAAGAATAATGATCCTGCTAAATTTCAATTCTATAGAAGTGAAAATGGATCTTGCTGCACCTTATTTTTTTGAGGTTAACTGTCAATTGTTTTTCTTTCTTGACTCTGTTCCTGTTAAGATATGTGGGCTCTATGTTAGCAATGGAGATGGGGAATGTGAGTGATGACTTCCACAAAAACACAATGAGATATCTTTAGTTTGGTGCAAAATACGCTTTTCTTTTCCCCAGGCTGCTGAAAAGCTAAATGTGTTTAAAGATTTATCTTTACTTGGGTAAATATTAATTTTGAGATCTTCATTAATGTAAGCATATCTTTTAATATTTTATTCATAGAAGATCTTATATGTTGAAATAAAATATGTTTTGAACATATAGTTGCAAATATAGTCCTCTAAACCACCAGATAACTTCTGTGATAGAACAAATGAGAGATTATTGTTAATATGTTAGAAGGGAAGGAGGAAGGAGTCATATTTTACTGAGGTTTTACTCTGTTGCAATGAGCTCTGATCTGCCTTCTCATACTCCCCTTGTTGAGCTGCTTTTTTTTTTTTCTCTACTTCTGGGAAAAAAAAAAAAAAAAGGAAATGAAGGATATGAAATATCCTATCCTATTAGGATATATAGGATATGAATAGGATATGAAGTGTTTGTAATAGCACTGTAGTACACCTGTTTAAAAATATCCTAAAATGATAATAGTGTGGTTCTAGTACCTAAGACCTAAAGTAACACCATTTTAGAGACTTTCCCAGAAACTGGGCATGATACTTTCCAGAGCCGAGGTCGTTGCTTATCAGTCTTTGGAAAGAGAGAGATAACTTTAGATTCTGATTCCTCTGACCTCTTTCAGATGTCTCCTTCATAGCAAAATGAATTATTACCTAGAAATATTTCTTATTGTCTATAAAGGTAGATTATATTAAATCTAGGCATATCCATTTAGTGACGTAATTGTAGTCATCCGTGGTCCTTCACTGCCTTGTAACACTTTGCTTTTAAAAAATAAATTAAAATTATTTTTATTTTTAAAAAACCCACAAAACTGTTGCAGACTAAGTGCTTGTTAATCGATTATTTGTGGTCAAAGGAACAATATCACTACGGTCTCTTAGCTACAAATGGAGAGCTAAAATGCAGAAATACCAAAAGCTTTGCTGAATTTTAAGGTGTTTCAGTATCTGAAGATGTCATCAAATACAGCTACAAATATTGATGGACTACTAAAAGAAATGAGATTTCTGTTTTTGAGTCATGTCTAAATGTGCTACTCATGCATAGCATTGGTAATGGGGACTACTCGTCATATTATAGAATCATAGAATGGTAGGTTGGAAGTGACCTTTAGACATCATCTAGTCCTTTACACAGCCAATCAGGTTGAAAAAACAGTTTGCCTTGATATGGTAGCTGCTGCCACTGGAAGTAGGGTGCTGACATAAATAGTTGATTAGAAGTTTCANTTGCAAATATAGTCCTCTAAACCACCAGATAACTTCTGTGATAGAACAAATGAGAGATTATTGTTAATATGTTAGAAGGGAAGGAGGAAGGAGTCATATTTTACTGAGGTTTTTCTCTGTTGCAATGAGCTCTGATCTGCCTTCTCATTCTCCCCTTTTTGGGCTGCTTTTTTTTTTTTCTCTACTTCTGGGAAAAAAAAAAAAAAAAGGATATGAAGGATATGAAATATCCTATCCTATTAGGATATATAGGATATGAATAGGATATGAAGTGTTTGTAATAGCACTGTAGTACACCTGTTTAAAAATATCCTAAAATGATAATAGTGTGGTTCTAGTACCTAAGACCTAAAGTAACACCATTTTAGAGACTTTCCCAGAAACTGGGCATGATACTTTCCAGAGCCGAGGTCGTTGCTTATCAGTCTTTGGAAAGAGAGAGATAACTTTAGATTCTGATTCCTCTGACCTCTTTCAGATGTCTCCTTCATAGCAAAATGAATTATTACCTAGAAATATTTCTTATTGTCTATAAAGGTAGATTATATTAAATCTAGGCATATCCATTTAGTGACGTAATTGTAGTCATCCGTGGTCCTTCACTGCCTTGTAACACTTTGCTTTTAAAAAATAAATTAAAATTATTTTTATTTTTAAAAAACCCACAAAACTGTTGCAGACTAAGTGCTTGTTAATCGATTATTTGTGGTCAAAGGAACAATATCACTACGGTCTCTTAGCTACAAATGGAGAGCTAAAATGCAGAAATACCAAAAGCTTTGCTGAATTTTAAGGTGTTTCAGTATCTGAAGATGTCATCAAATACAGCTACAAATATTGATGGACTACTAAAAGAAATGAGATTTCTGTTTTTGAGTCATGTCTAAATGTGCTACTCATGCATAGCATTGGTAATGGGGACTACTCGTCATATTATAGAATCATAGAATGGTAGGTTGGAAGTGACCTTTAGACATCATCTAGTCCTTTACACAGCCAATCAGGTTGAAAAAACAGTTTGCCTTGATATGGTAGCTGCTGCCACTGGAAGTAGGGTGCTGACATAAATAGTTGATTAGAAGTTTCAGTCTTTTAACCCCCCAGACTTGTTTTTTGTTGTTTTCTCACCCCACTCTCTGTAAAAATATTAGAAATAGTTAGAATGATCTGGGCAATTAAGTAGTTTGTTAAATAATTCTAAGTATTTGGTTTGGATTGTTTACTTTTCCTTTGTTCTTTATCTAATATTGAATACCAATGTACAGGCTGATACAGATTTAAATTTTTTTTTAGTGGGAATAACGAGATTTAATTGAAAGTTTTACACAACAGCAAAGCTCTGAAGAAATCATTAATCAATAAAACATCTCAATACATTCCTGAAGCTCTTAAAAATTCATAAGTTTTCATTTCAATGTATTTTGTTTGCTTGACTTTTCCTTTTGAAAGTTTATTTATGAACTTGCTTGAAGTCTTAACTTTGTTGCAGAGAATATATTTGTTGCAGAATCTTCATGAGCACTGACTTAAATTTTGTCTATGCCTTAGCTACTTTTCCTGAAATTTCCCGTATCTTTGCATCCTCCAGCCAGCTTAGTAAACCTGGTGCCAGTGTTTTGCATACATTCCTACCCTGCCCCTAGTCAAAATTCAGTGTAGTGTTACAGCTGTCCTGTACCAAAATAGATGTCAGTTAGCATCTGTCTTCCTAGATGAGCTCCCCTCATTGCTAATTCACAAACCTAGTGGGTGATAGAGGTTAAAGCCTCGCTGTAGTTTATTGTTTCCTGATCACCTCAGGGAAGTTTCAGTAGGACCCATTCCAGAAGCTTTTAAGTTTTATGCCATGTATGCTAACTCTTTACAAAGGAATCCAGATATATTTTGGGCTCTGCAGCAACACGTGATTAATTCAAATACTACAGGTCAGATGCGGGCACACAGTGTCACAGCTTGTATGGATCTGCATCACTTGGCAACAAATTATGCCATTATAAATTAAATGCCCATTGCAAATGTGTTCACGTGAGCAGTATCTCAAGACCAGTATTTCTGATTAATTTCTGTTAGGTACATAAAGCTGGTACACAAGGAGCATTTACTGTTGGTCTATAAAGACTCAGTTAACTGTAACCATAGGCTTCTTCATTGCATGGCTCACTACTTTTTTCCAACTGATGGAGTCTCCTACATCAGGAATTCTTAAATGTAAGATTAGCAGCAGCCTGATGGATTGTGTTAATTGTTCGCTCTTGTACACTCGGTATGCAAAGACTTTACAGACATCACAGTGGATTGCCCACTATAGGGATGAGAATTGTGCAGTTTACCAGTGAGGCTTTTAATTTATGTCTATGGTGTTAAGGCAATGGCAAGGAGACTAAAACAAAAACGGGCAAGGCCAAAGAGCATTTCTTGCACTAGATTTGGGTCCTGCAACTGAATAAATGTCCTTCTACTCTAAATCTACTCAAGCAGTTCTATTGTAAAATATACTGTATTTCTGTTGTTTCAAGTGCTTTAACAATTATGCAAATATTATAGTTTTTTGCTGCTGTTGAATTTGCATGGTTTGCACAACATAACAGTTGTCCATGTCAGAGAAGCATTGATTGTCAGTTAGGGAAATCAAGGAAAACTGGTATTTTATTTTACTTATTTTTTGTCTTACAGCTGGTGTTTTAAAACAGATTAGGAAAGGTAATGTGCTGTAAATGCATACTGTATCATTCCTCTATAATTTAATGATAGAATCTTTTATGCAAGCACCTATAGATATTTACTATTCATCTCTTTTGTGTTATACAGCAATACTTGCCACTTTGCCTGATGCTTCTGTTGTAATGTCAGTCTAGTGTCTAAGATGATGATGACTCCGTAGACCTCTAACTCTGCTTGGTATATTTCCAAAAACCTGAGCTGACTAAGAGAGCCGGGTGCTTTTGTGGCTTGTTACCTCAGTTGAGTCCTGCTAGGCCTATGTTAAGACAGCTCTATTCTCCCCTGATGCTTGGCTCCTCTGCATTCATAAACAATCCTAGGAATGGAATTGGTAATTTTATGAACTCAAGGATAGTGGTTTTGATGCAAATAAGTGCCCAGCATTTAAAAGGGAAAAAAAAATAGTTGGAATATGCCTTACCCTCAAAACTTCAGTTTTTCCCTATTTAAAAGAAGAACAATCATTCTCAAGTAGGACTGAAAATAATCACAAACAAATTGTTGTAACTTTATTGACAAATGACATGTATTACCAAAAAAACAGAATTCCGTGTGGGAAATCTACCTTGTCATTCTAATACTTCATTATTTACTTATATCATTATAATCCAATAAGTATGTAAGTATAATTATATATATATATATATATATTTTAATCATTGGATAACTTCATGTGATTTCGTGTTAAGTATCAAAATGAGAAAGAATGTTAAACTATATACTCCACCCTGAAGAGTAATAGAAGAAGGCTGCTGTATTTCTGAGCTTTTCAGTTCTGGATTAAATCGATTATTTCAGCACTATAAAGAAAATCTTGTGTCTCAGACAATAATTACCATGCTGATACTCTTTTACACCCAGAACAAACATCTGGATCCTGTTGACTGTTTTTTTCACCATGGCAAAAAGGGTGAATGAAATATAATTCCTACTTTCTGATGTCATGAGGATTCTTTCCCTGTCACAGCAGCTGGAAAAATTATTTTAATTTTGTAAAGGTTGCAGAAGCTATATGTTTTTTAAAAGAATTGACAGAACTTCCTATGAAGTGTCTTCTGTGTCAAATGGAGTAGATAAACAAATTGGTCTTTGTGTACAGTCTTTGATAGTCAATATTTTGAGCAAAATATAAAATATTGCTATCCTTGTAAGGTATATTGGTAGTATCAAAATAAAGTAATATTTGCTAATTGCTTATGAATAGTTTAAACTATTAAGCTATTTTGTCTTCTGCATATATTTCTGTGAGCTGCTTTTTTTTGTAGTCATAACATTTTCTTGGATCTGTATGCATGTTTGCTTTTTCTTAAGTATTTCTAATGCTCTATTATTTCTAGAATAATATTCTTAATACAAGGTAATCTTCCATGATAAACTGTAGCAGACTGTCTCTGGGACAGAAAAAAAGCTATGCTAAGTTTTGGTCTGAGTTTTAGGCCCCTTGTTAGGTTTTAAAAGAAAGAACCTGCATTAAAAATAGTTTGACTCTTTTATGTGGTGGATTAGCTTGGGTTTAGCTGCTTTGAAATCTGGTAATCAGATAAAGTTCTGCACAAAGCAACTGCAGCTTTTTGCAGTAGTGCTTATGGTATGGACCAGCTTGAGGTCAGTGATCAAGATGAAGGTACATTTCAAAGCATTTCCCTTGGGAATGTGTGCTGAGCACTGATGATGGATCAAAAGCACTGGTCTGTGGCAATGAAAAGCAGCAGCGAAGCACTTACTGTCATCGAAGTACAAACTGTGTTTGCAATAGCACTTGGCATCTTTCGTGAAGTGCATGGCTATCAGGACAACGGAAAGCATGACAACCCGCCTTACATACTTAATCTTACGAGCAGAATTATTTAACCAGCTGTGGCACTTCTCTTTCATGTCTGGACAAGGAGGCCTAAGCATTGGTGTAGGTTTTCTGAGAACGAAACTGGTCCATTCTCCCTGACAGTGGAACTGATTCAGTTTTACTGAAATGAATGTCTTCATCAACAGGGTTGTGCTTGGCTGCCAGGCTGTCCCTGGCTGCCCTGCTGTTTGGTCCAGGAAGGATTGTCACTCATGTGGCAGAGAAATAGTCCTAAAATAGTGAAAATAGCGTTTCTGCTGCCACTCTGGAGCTAAAGGAGAGATTTTCCTACTTACTTCCAAAACTGCAGGCGTTCCTGTTGGCTGGACTCTGTATCCAAGTAGAGGTGCACATGAATAATACCATCACATTTTCTTTGTGATAAAATCATACACATTCCAGCACAGGATCCATTGAAACTTGCAGACAGGCACACACAAGCAAAAGGTAATAAAGCTGTTTAATTTGAATTTTTTTTTCTTCTTTACATCAATTTAAGAGAGAGGAGAATTGGCTTACTGTTTCTTGCAGTTCAAGAGTATGAGCTTACTGGCTCATATATATTTATGCCTAGAGGATGCAGTAAGTCCTGTTCAGTGGGATTGATGTAGACCCATAACATTAAAGTCTTGAGTAGCTTTTGTTGTTGCAGCTGTTAGTTGTAGGAGAGAGTCTGAATACCCTCTGCCCGCTGCCTCTATGAAATTTTGAACAAGCGTGACATGCCAGCAGAGTTCTTACCCAGAACTCCTGGAACTGTTGTGAAGTGTGTGAAGAAGTAATTGCTATTTTTTGGAAATTGCATGGGAAACTTACGAATTGTAGAATATAAGATGGTATTCTGTCTTCTCGCTTACTCAAAGAGCAGTTCCTGGGTGCTGTATGAAAGGGTTGTTTGGGTTCTACTATGACTATTGTGTGTAGTGAAAATAGGTTTTTTGTGCTCCAGAAATAGTCTGTTAATCAGTGTGTGGTTATAATGTTTTAAGAAGACAGATTCAGTACAAGATGATTTGTAGCTTTGCTTAAAGATAAGTGTAACAAAATAGACAATGCATATAAAATTGCAGCCACTGATTTTAGTAAAAAATTGCTTTAATGTGTGTTACACATTTAGTAGGTCCAGGACATCAGTTGAAAACTAAGAACTGGAAAGCCAGTAATTATTAAATTAATTAAATTACTAGTAGCAATTTATATCATGTGACATTTTAAACTTGGTGTTACCTTAAAGTGTCTGTGATTGTATTGCAAAGGAGAATTCTTGCTGTATGGAATATTTGTGTTGCCTTTGCTCCTGTATTTGTTTCAATGGTTCATTCTTCTTTTCTTATGAGTAATGCTGGCTTGTAGGATTTACCTCAGTGAATGTACAGACTGACTTCTCAGAAACCACTTGGAAAGTTACACCAAGACTGGAGCAAATCCACCTGTAAAATTGCAAAAATCTCTGTGTGTCTGAAGAAATCCTGATGAGAGCACTACAAATTGACAATGAGAACATCAGTACAGTTATGATGTCTCAGTTAGATCAGTTACAGCTGAAATGTTTTCAGATAACATACAGCTGCAGCTGCTGCTGTAGTTGTCATGTTGATCACCAGAACCAAATGGAGAAAGAGTAGATAGGAACAGCAGGAAGGGCAAGATGATGTTGTGGGAGTTAATTTTTAAAGTTAGGCTGATATTGGCAGTCTCCTTAAGTGGGGGGAAAAAAAATCAATGGCAAAAAAATAGGCAGGAGAGATGGGATGGGAAAAAAAGTCAGGAGAGATTGGATGCCAAAAAAGACAAATGTGACCTGACAGATGCTGCCCCCCAGGCAGATGTGCTGCTGGTACAACAAACTGCTTTAGTCATGTATAAGCATTTATTTCAGTTTCTCTCTAGTCTTTTCATTAGAAGCTGGAAACTCATGAATCAGGGAAACAGCCAGTAGTCTTGCTTTAGCTCATTCTCAGGTGTGAAAGTACCAGAGGTACTTGTTAAAAGGGGCACAGAACAGAAATTATTTAAGTACTAAAATGTTAACAGGGTCCAGGCAAAATCTTCTCTTGTGGTCATGCTGTTCTGTGAGTATCCAGTTGGTACCATTTTCAAAAACATTTAATTATCAGTGGATAAAATGTGCTAACTAACAGCCTAATTCACTAGGTAATGTTTGTTAAATGTTGTCTGAAGTTATACTGTTAGATACTTCCAGAATACCACTACACAAGTACAGAGATTGAAATATTATTCAGCACTAGTTTAAAGTGCCAGGAAAAAAAAATCCTCTCCAATTTCCTCCCAATTTTTATTAGCTTCAATACAAAACATAAAAGATTAATGAACTAAAAACCTTCTGGTTTTGCTTGTCTGTGACACTGGGACAAGTGAGTGAATGAGCACTAGCCATCTACTCACACTCCTTTGCTGAGAGATGCAAGAATATTCCTAAAAGGGCAATGCCTAAATGGCTGCCTTTGTTTACTGAGATATTTTTGTGTATTCCACAGAATGTGCCCACTTCTAGTTTTGTTTCATAGTTATTTGAATGTAAAAGGTGAGAACTGGATAACAGACACCAAAGGCAGTGGTTCCTTGGGTACATGAACTGGTTTACTGTTTTTTAAAGAGCATGATTTTGTGCTTTCTAACCCCTTATTTTACTATGGTCCTATCTTAAAATAACCCAGATGCTGACATAGCCTATTGGACTACCTTTGCATTAGCATGTTAGCTCAAGTCCAGGATGTTGCTTTTGAAGAAAATTTCCCAATTGTCTCTATTTGCTTTGGACTGTAATGGAGGGGCCTGCAAGCACACAAAAGAAGCTCCCATCAGATTAAAGTGAGAAATGCCATCTAGAAGGGTACGTTACTTTAAGTCTGAATGTTAATGTAGAATTAGTTCCTAGGACCAGACTTGCACTAAGCTAGATGTGAGGTGAAATGTAGGCACATGTAAGACTGTCGCTTTTTCAGTACTAGCTGTTCTGAACAAACCCCTTTGTTTTTGCCATTTATATAACCTTGGTGGATTGATTTGTGACATAAAATGCAATGAATTATAATCTGGGTTATAATTACTGGAAATAACTGGGGTTTTTTTTTGCAAAAGGTTAGTGAGTTAAACCAGCTCCTGGAGTTGAATTTAATGAATGCTGCAGACAGCACAGGTATGTTGTGAAAACATGTATGTATGCAGTAGAGGGAAAAGAAAAACTAATTGCTATGACAGCCTCTCCTGTATCTTGCTTTACTTTGGGGAAAACTGCAAATAACTTCTGTTATGCAATGTATAATAGGATGCCTTGCCTTCTCCCTCTCTGTATTATGTGGGTATCTGTTTAATGCTTGTTGAACAGTGACAGCATTTTTTATATTTTTTAAACCTTTTATTGATGATGACTAACACACCAAACAATAGTGTTCTCCTATTTAACATGATCACAATGTAAAATACGCAATTGTTTTGTAACCCAGAGAACCACAGAGTGGTTCAGGATCTGGAACAGAGATGGAGTCTTAGCAAAGGATTGTGCTTATTCAGGTATAGCGGTGATCACAGTGTCATTTACAGCAATGCATTACTGGTTTTGAGACAGCCACTTACAAGGAATTACATTGCAGATAAATTTTTAAGTGGGAGACAATATATCTTCTGTGGTGTAGATGCTTTTATGCTTCAGTAGACATCATCAGTCTGTGATAAAGCTTCAGTGAATCTCCTTTGAATTAAGGTTTCCTGGAATGCAATTTGACAAGATGTATGTTATCCTAAATTTTATAACTGTTTTAGTAATTTGGATGGTGCAGTAGTTGACTGAGATACATAAACTGACAGAAAAGAAGAAAAATTGCTGTCATTCTCTCATTTCATTGGTGAAGAGAAAAGGTAATGATTTCCCATTATCCAACTGTCAGCAATGTGAACCATCTTTTTTGACAGTTAAGTGCAAATGGTAAGAAAAACTATGGAAAAAGGAAGCATTAGAAATGAATGGTTGCCAAAATGATGAAAATAATTAATGTTCTTTAATAGCTTCAGTCGGTAGCTTTCAGCTTGTTAATTTTCAGGTTTTGAGGTGTCCTCCAGTGAAAGTGAAGTTTTCATTGCATAGGCCTGCTGAGAGTGAGTTTACAGAAGAGCAACATTTTCAGAATGAATCAGAACTATGATAAGTTTGCTCTTTGCTCCCTAATGATGTCACTGTGGGAAACTCAGGGCAGAGCACAGCAGTGGTGATCTTGCTTGTTTGAATACTCTCCCAGCTATGAAAAGCATGTGGCTGAGGAACTACCTGAAGAAAGGGAAACGTTTTTGTATTTAATCCATTTTCTTGTACAGATCTGTCCAATTCAGTGCAACACTTCTTCCCAGAAAAAAAAAAAAACCAAACAAACAAAACACCAAAACCCTAAAAAAACCTGAGGAAAAATAACCCCCCAAAATGCCAACCAACCAAATAAATCAGAACAAACACACCTATGAATATGTGAGCTGTTATAGTGTTTGGTACCATCAAGCTTAACAATACTGCATGGAATGAAAAGACCCATTTGGGTTTTTTTTTTGTTACTACTCTGATCCTGCTAGCCTCTTCTGATATCTGTAATGCTTCATTTAAAAAGGTAATGAATGGTCATTCCACTCGCTTTTTCATATTATGGTGGATTTTATGAATCTGTGCCATAGTATTCTTCATTCTTAGTTTTTTCGAATGGAAACAAATTCTAATAATCTTTGTTGTGATCATTTTCTCTCTTACTAATTCTACTGCTCCCTTCAGACAGCTGTATATGCCTCGTATTCCCACTTCAAAATGAAAAAATAGGCTTTTTTTAGTGAGCTCATGTCTTTCTAGGATTGTTTACTGCACCCTCAAGATGTTGGCTTACTTTTCTTATTGCATTTTACACAATTATACTGTGAATTCATTTCACTGCTACTATAAATAAAAAGTGCAGCTCTCATCACTTGCATGTTTCAGAACTGGGGTGTAAACCCTTCCTGTGAGCTGCTTTTACTTGTTATGATGATAGGAAACTAAGCCAAAGAAATAAAGTAGTCATTTTAGACAAGATCTAATTTGGTGATTCATGAAGGAGAGTGATGAGAATGTAAGCTATCTGAAAGGAAGGAGCTAGTTGTTTTTATTGTAAGCTGGGCCTGTCTAATGGTTCATGCACATAAAGCTCCGGCCATGATTATCTTTTGCTTGTCTCTTACTCCTAAGTTGTGGGCTGCCAGTGGTCTGTAGGTAGCAGGTTTAAACTGTATCAAAAGAGGTAGTTACAAGGGTGAAATGATGTTACACAGAACAAAAAATATGCCTATTTTGCTTCTTTCTTGTAGTTTGGAAAATATTCTAACCTCAGTTATGCTACTATGTTTCAAAGTAAATGAAAGAAAAGTTATTTGTGACATAGAACGTTATTTGTGACATAGAACAGGGGATAACAAGTTTAGAAACTTCCCCAACCAAGAGAATCATAACTATGGCATTTTTCCAAATGGCTCCACCGCTGATGACTTTGAACAAGGCTGTTTTGACTGGCTAGTGACAGGTGATTCAATGAGGTGGATGTCTGTTAGGATGGATTTGTCATGACTGCATCATATATGAAAAAATAATAAATGCAGTGAAGCAAGAGACAAGCTGAGTTAAACATTAGAATTATAATGATTGGCTTTCTCAAAATAATTAATGATTACATGTGAGAAATATCCTACAGTACTTCCAAGGTTTCTCATTATAAACCCCTGTGTTCTGTGTGGAACAGAAGCAAAAAGGCAAAGATTGCAAGAACTGGAGGTTTCAGAGAATTATTACCTTGAGAGTTTAAGATAGCAGTTTCTCCCTTTAGAGACAGGGGATTTTTGCCATGCTGAGTAAGTGTGTTTGAATAGCCAAATCTGCTGAATTTCAATATGCAGTAGCTCTTGGATTTTAGATGTATGTAGTGAATGCACAGAGCTGCAATGAGATCATAGGACTAAATAAAAGTATATCTGTTTATTCCTCACAGCTTCTATTAGTAATTTATTATCAATAATTCATTATAGGGGAGAGATAAAAGCTATCCAGGATATAAAAAAAAAAAAATCTTAGGACATAATGGTGATTCTTATTCTTTTTTTATTTTTTATTTTTTCATTGAGATTTTTAGAGGTAAAATAAATTTTTTGGCAGAGTGTCATGTTATATAGTGTTTGTATTCTTTCCACTGGAGAAGCCATACAAATAACATTTATATAGATATCTTCAGTACAGAGTTTCTTCCCCTGAAAGGAAACATATAAAGTAGCTTTCTTGTGCGGAAGGGAACTAAGTGAAGGCACTTTGAACTGCCTTTATGAAAAAGGATGTATACTGTTGAATGGCATTAGTGATTTTTTTTTTTTTTTAACCTACAGATGACCTTACAGATGACCTTACAGATGACCTAACTAATATAGTAAGAACTAGCTCATTGCACATTGTATTATGCATGGGCTTTGGATAAGTTTTGTGGTTTCTGTAAGCAAATACTTTGAATTTGATAAATATGAATAATCTAGGAACAGAACTCTGAATGGCTAACAAAAACCAGCAAATGCTGAGACAGAGAGATATTGGCTAGAGAACAGTGTAAGATGAGCAGTTATGGCTAAGCTTTTCTTAAAGAGAAATTGATTGTCTGGGATGACACATGACTGGTAGTTTCTGAGAAAATTTAACTATTTTACATTTGAAATATTTACATTGGTAAAGTCCTGACTATTCCAAATGGGAACAGGTAGTACTGAGGTAGATGATATATTATGTGTAAAAGAGTATGATAATTCCTGCTAAGTATTATCCTAAAAGTTGGTATAAATTGAATATTTTTCTGCTTCAGTGTAAATAAGATTTGCTCACCAAAAGCTGTCGCTGCTGTTAATCAACCCTAGATAAAGCCTTTTAGCAGTGTCAATTCACTGTGTCCTCTTTGTCTTTGTAGTGTTAGTAGCTCTCTGTCAGAAATTTTGTTCATCGAACCACTTTGGTAGTGGAATATAAAACAATCTCTTATGAGGAGTTTAATAATCTAATGCACATAGTCTTTAAATAAATTTCAGTATGCTTTTATTTCTGTTATAGGACTGATTGTGAGGAGTTAGCACCTTCCTGTAATCTCGGGAATTTTTACATAGTTTTGTGAAGAAATTTAAATTGGAGGAGTAGAAGATAAAACTATGAAGAAAAGGCTTGGGTTCAGATGAACACGTGTATTGTTTCACCCCTTAGCTCTGTTTAAAGAACAAAAGGTGACATTATACTGAGTCTAAATGTTGATGAGGCAAGAAAAGTAAGCATTATCATTCCATACCAATTTGATACCTGAAGTGAGTCTTTATATTAAGTTTATATTAAGATTATTGGCAAACACTTCGACACTCAGCAAACTTTATTTTTGCTTAAACTGGGGATAGCCTGGGAATCATTAAGTGCCAAATGCTTTCATGAAATGCGTAAACAAAAGGGGATTTTATAGGAAATCCATTTATTCTAAGGAGGTTTCAACAAAACGCATTTTCACTTATTCAAAGTAGAAGAATAAATCTGTAGCTCTTTTTAAAGAGAGTTATTTCATGACCCTAGGAGGCAGACAGAGTACTGGATTTAAAACAAAAGCTATAACAAAAGCATCCTCACCAGGCTCAGTAAATAATGGTAATGTTTTATAGGTCTATAATACATCTGTATGTGAGGGCAATTCAGTTACTGCCCAACATAGCAACATAGCCTACAAGGCAAAAAATAGGTACTGTAGTGATGCTGGTTTTTTATTAAATAACATTGAGTGAATCAGCTTCTTGACTAAAAGAAAAAGCTATGTTTGTGAGATAGAAAATTACTTCTACAGCAACGGAAATCTTTAAACATCCAACCTGGTGTTTTCCCTGAATTTAATCACACTCTGCATTTCCTGAGTTGTCTTGCTTGTTGCAGCTCATCTTTATATATAAACACACTGGTAATTAACCTTGCCTGACTTATTTGACAATGACACAGTTACTACTAGCGTAGAGGCTCCTAGCTCAGACACGGGGCTGATGTTACTAAATAAATGCAGAGAAGGAAAGATGGCTAGCTCTGGAGGGTGGCTCCTGCACCACATAATAACTCTGAATGACAGTCAACAGGAAATGTATCTAATATGCATCCATCGATTATCTTATGTCTTGGATACATGGACATTTTGTGAGGGTTTTGGTAGCAGAAACTACTTCTGCATGCATTTCTGTTAAGCATCCGGGAGTCAGAAGCTAATTGACTGCTGATTTATTTAGTGTAGAACATGGAAATGGCTGCTTATGTGTATTTTCTGAAAAGACCAGACTATAGCATCTATCAGAAGTCTCTTTCAGGATTTTTAGTTAATCAGGTAACTCAGAGACTGACATGGCACTTGTAAGGCCATTCACAAACATCCCTCTCCCCACAATCAGAGAGAGCAAACAGAATACTCCACAAAAACTGACTTAATCAAATTGATACTGCTACAGTAATTTGACCAGTGATGTATGGATCTGTGAGACAGAATGCTACTGCAGACAAGGAAGCCTTTCGTGTAGTGATCAATGTTCCTCCTCCTCAGTATTCTCTATTGGAAATGAGAAGGTTCTTTCCATTCTGATCTTACAGTCTAGGAATACAAGATACTCTGAAACAGTAGCAGAAAATAATATGGGAACTCTCTGGATTGCTTTCTATTCTATGGTTTATTAGTTGAAAATAAAGACTTTCCACTGTTTTAAATTTCAGCTATTTTAGTGAAAAGTTATTCTGTAAAGAATCACTAGAAACCAAAACTATTATTTGAAGCCTGTATTGTTTGCAAAAAACCACTTATTCTTACATAAAATTGAATCATAGAATCATAAAATTGTTTTGACTGGAAGAGACCTTTGAGATCATTGAGTCCAACCTTTGCTTCAACCCTAGCAACCACTAGACCATTTCCCTAATTGCAACATCCAACTGTCTTTTAAACACTTCCAGGGATGGTGACTCCACCACTTCCCTGGGCAGCCCATTCCAATGCCTGACAACCTTTTCAGTAAAGAATTTCCTCCTCATATTGAGCCTGAATCTCCCTTGATTCAACTTGAGGCCATTTCCACTTTCTATATTGCTTGTCACTAGGGAGAACAGACTGAACCCTACCTTGCTACAACTTCTTTTCAAGTAGTTGTAGAGAGTGAGAAGGTCTCCCCTAAGCCTGCTTTTCTCCAGGCTAAACAGCCCCAGATTCCTCAGCCGTTCCTCATAGGAGACGTGCTCCAAATCCTTTACTAGCTTGGTAGCCTGCCTCTGTATCCTCTCCAGCATCTTGATGTCTTTCTAGTAGAGAGGGGCTCAGAACTGGACACAGTATTCAAAATGCGGCCTCACCAAAGCCAAGTACAGGGGAATTGGTATTTTTTTTTCAGATTGTTTAAAAGGGGGAGTTTGAAATTGTATTGTCCATAGTAAAATCAGCGGTGTAATCATTATATGTAAAATTGCTTTTAAATATATAGTACACGTGACCAAATAAAATTGGCAGTGGGAATTTCTGGTTTCAGCTTTTGGTTTTTGAGGTTTTCCATGGATAGGTTTTTTGGTTTTGTTGTTTTGGTTTCGTGGCTAAGTATTTTATTTTAAGTTTTTCTGAAGCTATGATTCCTAGATGTGGGGGATCAACAATAGCCTTGCCAGATTTCATGATTTGTTGTGGCTGAAGGCTTGAGGCTTTAAAGATGCATGATGTGTGCAGCAAACGGAAAGCCAGGGAACTTGATAAGAACACCTGAAAACATTATGATTAGATCTCAAATTCAGACTTACAAAGGTTTCAGAGAATGACATAGAAATTGTTCTATTTATTTTAATGAATATTTGAAGTTGGCAATATTATAAGGGAAGAAAATACATTAAAATTCCATTGCTTTGAAATATTTTACACTCTGAGTTCATTTACAGTACATAGGCCAAACTAAAAGGACAGAGACAGGATCCTTTTAAGTGGGTATTGCTTCATCAAAATTCAAGACTTTATTTGCTGACACTTTCCACTTTATATATAAATGACTTTACGATTTCACTTGTAAATAAAAGTTGTGTAGTTGCAAAAAACCCCCAACCCAAATATCTCCAACATTATAACATTTGGAAGAAGCAGCAAGTTGTGTACATGTCATACTAGGACTGTAATTCAGCTAACTCCACAGAAAACGTAGACATTTTTTGCATTATTGTATTATTCACTTGAAGGTTTATTTAGAATTTGTTGTTAGGTTCTTACAATGCAGCCCAGTCCAGCAACTTTAAAAATAATAGGCACTATATTTAGAGATAGTTGTTGCTGCACAGCAAAAGAATCAGTCTTTCAATAAGAAATTACAGAGTACACAGGCACAAGCTAGGCAGCACTAGACTGAAAAGAACCCCAAACCAAAACCCTAAATCAAAACTTCCATATTTGTCTTCAAATTAAAAGTAAATTTCCTCAAAATATAAGTAATGATAGATCAAGTAAGTTAATGGTTTAATTTTTTTCTTAAGCAACAGAAACATTTTGGTGTTGACAGTGTCTTTGAATTCCAGCAGTGAAAAATAAGAGGTCAGAACATAAGTTTCCTAATAATATTTACAGAATGTTTTCAGATAGATATTTCATTAAGAACTATTTCTAAGAAGTAGATTATTTTCCCCATCCTATGTAATGATTCTGTTTCTTCACAGCAGATAAGCAGTGCTCAGAACATCCTCAGTATTACTTTGATTACTGTGGAGAATCTTCTGAACGTACTTAAGCTTTTGTGTGCATCTGCTAGTACAAAAGAAAACTAATGCATTTTTCCTTGAAATAATAGGTGTAGTGCTAATATAGCAGACAATTCCCAATCAATAAGACTTTGTCTACCCGTTTCTTGGGAATCATTCCATTCATTTCCACTGAAAATCAGTGCAAGTTATCTATGTTATTTCACCATACTGTCCTGGAAAAATGCATAGACTATAATGAATTGAATCTTCTGTCTTTTAGTAGCTGAATTGTAACTGTCTTCTGGCTTTTGGGTGATTTAGTGGATGTTCACTGAGGCACTGAAGTCATGAACCTTGACTTGGTAGAGGCTTCAGTCGTGAAAGTTACACATATCAAGGAAACTAGTTGTCATCATGGTGTTTTGCGAAGGAGCTGTTAGAGTCTTTTCTGTTTCACAAGCCAAATTCATGGTCAGGTCATGTGAAATACAGCTAATTTGCATACTGTCAGCTTTCTGAACCTTTATCCTCTGTTTGTCCCCTGCCACCCTCATCCTCTACCTTTCCAAAAAAAGGGAGATTCTCATGGAATGATTTGTAAATCTTGTGGGGAGAAGAGAACTTGGAAGACCGCATAGCTCAGAGCAGTGAGAGTGGACCTTTTTATGGGCAGTCTCTCAGGTCTTGGCGATAAACAATGGAGAATGTATATCAGATATCAAACATAGTCTTTACCATGTGCTAGCAGCATTCATTTTCTCAGAGTTGTTCATATTTGGGTTTTTTTCCCATGCAGCATTTTCAAATCTAACTTGATTTTAAACACACTTTTTTCTCTCTTAGGTATTGTTTCATTCTTAATCCAGTAGGTGATCAATTAAAATTTTTGTGAGCTTCTTTCCACAAAAAAAAAAATATGAAATCTGTAACAAAATATGAGTGCTGTGACTGACATTTTTATTAATAAGTTGATATGAGAGAAATCTTGGAATTCAGAACAATAATTCTGTTAAGGCTCCTGCTCCCTGCGGACAAGACAGACATATAAATCTTAAATTAAATTCTTTACATACTTGGGACTAGTTCAAAACAGCAGTTTGTATTCAGACCCATTCTGGCTTTTACTGATTAAACAAATGTTGCATACAGTATCAAATGAATATATAATCCAGTAAGCTTCTCTCACTTTATGCTACCATCACTGATCTCCCATAATAATTCTATCAATATGACCAGCTAAAAACAATCAGGTCAGCTATGTGCAGTAATAAACAAATATTTCATGACCACTCACTGAAAGAGACACTGTAAGCTCTTTAAATATAAGGAATGTGGACATTCTTCATCTTCATACAGTTGCATTCTCTGATATGTACAATGTGAAATGTAACTATAAGTGCTAGTGGTAATACAAAAAAACATAATTAGTTCTAATATTCAGACTGTTTTGGAAGAATTTCATATGGGCTCTGTGCTCAGTTTTGAGTCCAGTTGATCTAAAATATCCCATTTTGTGACTTTCTATCATTTTGCATTTGCAGAACATTTGAATGGGAATCTTTAGCCTGCTTGAGTATTTCAACCATATTTAATCAACCATATATATAGTCACACCTACGTTAAAGCAGTTATAGTTCTCAGTTAAGCTAAGAACTTGTTTTTAAAAGGGTTTATTTTTGGTAACGCTTCTTCACCTACCACTGCTATGTTCACTTCAGAGAAAAGAACATCAGTTTTCACTGTGTGTAACTATGAAATCTGTTAAATACAGCTTTGCAAAACTTTAGGAATGAAGTTGAAAATTATGGGTCTTGTGGACTGCTACTGTGATTACTGCTTGCACAGCTGGGAAGGAAAGATTTCTTGCCCGAATCTGCAGACGTTCACTATAAATGGTCTGAACAGATAAACAGGAGCAGTCTATGCTTTGGCTCACAAATAAGGAAGTTTAAAAACACTTGGGTGAATACAATTAATTCTTCCTCTTACATCATTGATAGCTTCCTTTCAGCCATCAAGGGAGGGCTATGAGCTATCTTTGCCTTTCATAAAATAAGTTGACAAACTCCTGAAAAATTTTGATGCACAGCATGGCTTCGTCTACAGACTTTTTTTAACAATTTTAAATCAGAATGATTTTTTTGGTTCACTGTAGAATGTGAAAATCAGAGTAGAAATCACCTCTGCATTGCACCCTCTGTGCAATTTCTTGAATTGAATATACTTGTCATACCTATCATCTTATTTTGCTCAATGTTTAGTCAGTGTATAATTGCTTCTTCATTAGTAATTTTGTATTATTTTTCAAAAGGAGTGTAATCAGAAACAAATGGTATTATTTGAAAGTTGACTTTATTTTTTCACAAATAAGGGAGAATGTCCAGCACTTAAAAAGTGAAGTGAGGCTACATATAGTCATCACTGCTTCACTAGAAGATGACTAGCATGCATCTCAACAGTTGCATTACTACTAGTTTTCTTTGATGCTAAAGAGAAAGTTTGTTCAACCAGAATTTTGCAACAAAACTGTGCTCTGTGTAAAACCACTCTGCATACTGATGGAGTAGCTAATGCCTTCACAACCCATTGGCAGGTAGAATAAACATTGTTGAATAATAAGCAGAAATAGCCCATGTAAGAAGGAAAATATAACTTTCATAATCAGAAGAACAGATATTTATGCTGTATTATGGTATGATTTATAAGTTAATAAACATGGTCTTTTTAAATGTGATCATTTAATCTCTTTTCCTGCCTTGCTACTTCCCATCTTCATATTTACCCCTCAGATTTCTCATCTTTTGAATCTATTTATTTTGAGTGGACATCACTTTGGGATAACAGTGTTATTAATTAATGAATTCTTTTTAAAAAATAACCAACTAACAGAACAGGAATCTGTTGCCTGAATTTAATTTCCTACTCAAAATATGCAGCTTCTATTATCATCAGTATTTCTTCCTTTGCTGTCATAGTTTATGGTGAGACACTATCCCCCACTCAGTTACTGAGGTAATTATTACTTAGATGAGTAGTCTATTACTTTAGCAAATAAACTTGAAACAGGACCCAGTAGACTTTCAGCTTTGTCCTTTGCCTTGTTGACCAAATAATATATGTGCACTGATCTTTTGAAAATTGAAGATGGCTACGTGGTATGTTTCTTTGTGGCCTGATTGAGCACCACTCATTGGCCCCAAGTTTATACTTGTTAAAACTTTTTTAACATTTACAACACTAAGTGCCTATAGTTCCATATAAGCTTGCACACTCTGAATATCTAGTTAGAACTGGTTAAGACTCCAGTCTTGCTTTAGTTTTCGGAAAGATTCTTAAGCATGTATTTGTTCTTAAAGCCTACACTTTAGATAAAGATTCCTTATAGTTTAGTCATTCATGATGGAAAAAAAAAGATCAAAAGACTGGAGAGGACAAAATACTTGACTTTGTGATCAGTGTGTTGGACTGACTCTCGGGAGACCTGCAGTCTTGACTGGGGCACAAACTTCCTGTATGGGCTTTGTATCTTGGTTCCTCATATAAAATAAAGATAACAATATTGTCCTATTACAAGAGATGGAGGGAAATATTTTTGATGGTAAGGAAAAAGGGCCCTATGCTAAATAACTGACCATGGAAGTAGTGAACACAAGCTTTGAAACTGGTGGTTTAATAAATCATTTGTCTGACTCAATCATTTATTTTTACTTGGTCTGGTTTTGTGGGATGTAAAAATAAAGGCAACGACTCTAATTTTGTATTAACTGTGTGGCTTAAGGAATCAAAACAGACAAATATTTTGCATCTCTAGCTATTGCTATTAATGAGTTTGCAACAGAACTGCAAATCTTTGTACTTAAAATCACAGCTAGGGTACTTGCTCATGGATATTTGCTACCTGTGAACTCTATTATTTTTTTCTGTTCCCAGATGCTATTCCTGAATCAGAGCTAAAAACCCTAAAAATAAATCTACTTTCTTTCTCTTTCATTTTTGCTCTGTTCTAAAAGGCATCCCTCTATTTTCAAGGCTCAGAACCTTCCACTGTCTCTCTTCACACTTTATACTTGTGGAAATAGAAACAGTCTTAAGCAATACAAAGTAACTGCTGAAGTGTCTAGAACATAAGAGCAATATGGACAAAAGAGTTTCAGAGTATCAGAGAAATGAAGAACTCACAAACAAAAAAGTAGTCCATTCTGGTTCAGATTTGTTTGGGTGCAATATTGTTCAAGTGATAATGTAATAACAGTAGTAAGATGAGTATAACTGGTGTTGGTGGTGGAATCTCATTTTCTTCTTAGAGGTCAAATAAAATCAGAACAAAAAGGTATTTTTATGTAATGGTCTAGAAATATTTTGAAATCACAGGAAAAGCAGCAGACTGCTATACCAGTGTAAATCCAGAGATTCCAGATGTGAATTAGTCCAACAGGGTAGCTTTGAGCGTCAGTTTCTAAAAGCACAGTGAAGCTGAAGCCCAGAGAGGAAAAGTGAGCTGTCTGGGATGGCCCAGGAACTTGCTTAGAGTCCAAGGGTGCAGACACACTGCAATCAGGAAACTAACATTAGTTGAGACAGGATGCATGAGTCAAGGATGTTGAAAGGAGATGAAAAACTTGGTATTCGGGCATCTGCCACTTGCCAATTCCTGGGCACTATTTGTGGTTCATGCTGCTGATCAGAATGTACTGGAAAAGAAACAAAAATAGTTTAAATTGGGTTAATAGTTAATGTCAGTGACGTGACTTACAGAAAGAGAGAACTATTTAGCTGTGAGGACATGACTGGAAGAGACAATAAAGGAAAAGCTCATAGCGTAATGTGTTTCCCTTTTCCACCACCCTCTGTCCCCCTGAATCTGCTCATCTCAACTGATAAGGTTTACCAGCCTTAATACTGAATAAAACTTGACAAGAAAAGCATGTGCGATCCAAAAGCTGCAGTCAATTTTGCTATTCTCTTTTATAATGGGTTTTCTTCTGAATTAACATTCAGAAACTGTAAGTGTTCAAACCAGACATTATAATATGGCCCATTTGTATAGTTTTGTTTAGGCTGGATTCAAACCAGAAGATCCTAGTGACAGTCAAACAGGTCAATGGTACAGAGCAGAAGCTTTTTTCATTTAACTACTGAACTTTTGGTGTGAACTTGAGACTGAAGTTATATTAGTACCTAGAGACAACTAAGGCATAAATCTGTTCTGAGAAGTTGGTTCAGATAAACATGTCTTAACTGTCACTGCTTTCCTGACACAAAAATCTTTGTCTGAAATTTAGTACCAACTCTGATGTGTATTTTAATTGATTTTAAAAAGAATAATTGAATGGTCTGTATTCAAATACCTCTGTTTCCCTGTATTTCTGGTATCTGTCTGATAATAAATCTGACTCTTCTTTTCTTATAGTGTTTCTGTATCAAGAATAAACTAATTGAATTTTTGCTTCTGACCTGCGTAAGCTGTTTTGGCATCTCTGGCATTTTCCAGGAGCAAGGTGTTCTCAAATTCTCAATGATTGTTTATTTCTGTGAAATTTTTAAACTACTGAAATTCTCTAGGATATACTGGATAATTTCTAGACAATGATATGATAAATCAATACTGTGATTATGCTGAGGATTGTCTCTTGTTATTGAAAAGACCTATGCAGTGGTGAAATAAGTTCTTTCTTGCAACTGAAACATTCTGTACAGGTAACATAGATTCCAAAAGTTTCCCAAATAGCTTAGAAAAACAGGGAGGTAAAATTGTAAAGTACAACTGCCTGCCTTTGTCTAAAACAAGTCCCTGTGTTTGCTGTCCAGAACTGCTCAGTTTCCTGGTTTATATTTTCTAAAACTTAAAGCTATTTATAGTTTGGACTCTGAATTGTGTCATTTGCTTCTGCTTTACCTTTTTCTCCCTCACAAGAGAGTAAATAAAAGCACTGTTTGCATTTATTTGACCAGTAAAGACTGAGTCTGGAGAGTAGTATCGATTGTCTTGATGTACACAGAGACAATTTGAATCTATTTATATATATTGTGTCTCAGTTTCTTAGAGTACTTTCACCTTTTGTTTATATCAAAAAAGGCTTATCTAACCTTTGTGTTTACGTAGTATAATGGATTTGCCTTTCAAACTCTGATCAGTGAGGGAGGTTATCTTTGATCTCCCTAACTGTATCACTATTTTTGTCTTGTGAATGAATTCACCAATTTTATTGATAAATTCCGTGACTGATGATATCCCATTAACACAGTTCAGGGATTATTTATGTGATTAAGGCAAGAAAAACTTCACAAATATTATTAAAAAAAAAAAAAAAAAACACAAACCAAAAACCTGACCAACTAAACCCTCACAAAAAATGCGAAACTTTTAGCAGAATCATATTTATGTTTATTTTCTCTCAAAAGGAAAGGCTTATAGTATATGTTTTGTTGCTTATTGAGCATCTCAAGGTATTTTATTTTCCTTATAAGGCAGATTTTACTCAATAGCTGTCTGACACTAACTTTGTTTAAGTAGGTTGGTGTAGCCAAAGGGTGTTGCCAAATTACAATTAGGACATTGACTGTCCAGAATATTTATTGTAGTGCAGCTAAGTTACATGAAAAACAACTTTTAAATGATGTGACTGTGACTGTTTTATAGTGTTGTTTTACATTTGGTAGTAGCAGTGTTTCTTTGAAGACTTCTAAGGTTTCCTTTTAATTTCTTCTTTTTTGCTTTTTTTAAGGCATCAGAACATCTAACCTTTCAAATGAATAAACACAGAAAATGTGTAAAACATTATCCCCTACATTTCTCTCAGTAATATAACAATTTGGGAGACACTTCAAGCTTCTGAAAGGTGTTCCATCTGATTTCTAGTTTTAGACATTTATTGATATATGCTGCAATTAATTTACTAAAGCTAAACATGTTTTGGAAGGACAGAGTCTTTGACTATGTCAGGTTGATGTCTGCTTCATGTGAGGTATAAAGGCAAAAGTAATATATCCAGCTTAGATGCTCATCCTTCCAGTCATTGAAGGAGGTTTGTTGAACAGTCTCCAACAGAGCAGTGGGCTGCGTACATTAGCTGATAATGAGTTGGCAACAGCATTGGTCTATGTTCTTTTTTCATTCTGAATGTTTTTCCACCTTCTCTTTAAAGAATCCTATGTAGCAACTGAATGGAAATTCTGTATCTCATTGAATCCATACATGGATATTACATCCACATCTATCAGGTGGATCATACTGACTTTTGGTTTAGAAGGTGAAAACAGCCATAATTGTGTGAGGAGGAGGTCTGAAAGGTGAGTGAAATTGAGTACTGCCTGCTCTTGTGAAAGTATCATATTGATGTAATGCAATTCAGTAAATGATTATAGATGTTAGCCACCCTTGTCTTCAAGTAGTTCACAGCTAAAAATAGGAACTATGGCTGCTTCATGGTATTTCTGTGTAGATGATGACCCCCTTGGCTGACAAATGTATGTATCTGCAGGATTTGACCCTTGTTTGGTATCAGTGGACTCCTATGGTTTTCTGAATGACTACTGGAAATAGCCCAATGTGGATCTAATATGGCAGCAATGAGCATAAATTAAAGCTTAGAAGCTGAAGTCACCAGTATGCCCATAGGACTGTGCTACGATTTGGGCATAGGACTTTCAGTTACTCATCAAATGTGTTTTCTTTTGTATTATTGATGTCTTTTTACTTACTATGTATATGAGTACTTCTCAAAATTATTTTGTATTACGTGTATGAATGAATCTACTTCAAAATTTACTTTTGAGTTAATATTGCCTTAAAAGATCTTGAGATAACAATTGGGTTGGGATAATTTTGTTTCTTTGTATTTGTTGGTTGATTTGGTTTGGTTTCCTTCAGAACTAAGAAAAGTACATTGCTGCTGCTAGTGCTGTTATTACCACTATTTAATACATTATTCAGCTCAAAATATTTAAGGTGTATATATTTAATAAGCGTCATCTAAAAAGAAAAAAAAAATGACACATTTCAGTGGACTTGTGCAGAGAGACAGCTATCACAGCTATCATTAACATTGTTACAATTTATTCTTCCCCAGCCTCTGATTTGGAAATGCAATATCCATTTTAGCCTATTTTTGCTGTGCAAAGTATGAAGCTGATAGTTCTGGCAGATTGACGAGGCAAAATATGAGTGAGTGCTTACAAAGATAAAAAAAAAAAAGAGGAACTAGATATTTGGATTCCAAAGTGCTACCACAGTGATTAAAAAATAAAATACAAACCTTGGGTCCTTCATTTGATCTGAAACATGAATACAAGTTCATTTTGAGTTTACAAAGCTGAGAACACTGGCATCCTTCAAACCTCTTTGGAAAATCAGCCAATTCAAACTTCCTGAGAGTGAAGTTTTTGGGAAGTGACTTAACATATTAGAAAAGTGTTTTGAACTCCAAACAGAATAAGGTATTATACTCAAAGATGATCCTTATGCCTAGCAAAGGAAACTACACATTGTGAAACATTTGGTATGTGGTTTGACTTATGTCACTGTTACAGCAATGTATGCGACTTCTCAAAATATTCTCATTATGGGGAATGTCTCATTAAAAGACACGTCTCATTTTTTTCCTGTGCAAATGAGGAAATGGATAAGAGCTTTCTAGCATTATAATCAAACATTCATCCTTACAGAGGTTTTGGAACAAAATAAACCTTACACATTAACCTGACCAAACTAAATTTTAAAGGAAAAGAAAAAAGCTTACTGTTGTATCCTTGGAGCCTTACACAAAACTACATAAAGACCCAGTGTATAAAATATGATTTACAGGGGCAAGTAAGGTATGCAAAGCCAAAGACTAGGGCAGGCCTGAAAAGTAATTTTAACCTCAGAGAAGCACTGAGTTAGCAGTTGGAGTCTTATCAATCAGGTGAAATTTCATGTTAGAAGGGGAGCTTTGAATTCTGTCTGTTTCTAGTACACTGTAGCCACAAATGGTAAGCAGTCGCAGAAAACTCAAATGGTTTTACATAGTCTTTGCTATCTTACAGCCATTACTGTGTCACTCATGATATGACAATGAAATCAAGTCACCTGAAACCAGTAAGAAAATATGGTTTTAGCTCCTTTCCCTCCCCCTTTTTTTTTTTTTTTGGAAATCTTTCACTTATTTTATTTATTTTATATTTGTATTTTAAAGGCTTGTTTTAGATCTCCAGTGGTATAAATTAGATGAGCAGTAAGTTGTAAACAGATTAAGGAGGTGCTGCTGTTGAGCTGTAGATGTTACGCTCTGCTGCAGGTGTGAGATTTTACAACATACTTCTGTATAAGAGCAGATTGCTTGCATATATTTAAATACTTCCCCAACTTACTCTGATAAACTGTATAGTTAAATCTCAGAAAAGTTTTAGTTTTTTTCTGAAACTGATTAAATGGCTACTATTTTATATCATGTTTTACAAAACAAATTATAAGAATAGACTTCTTGATGCTTATTCAAAAACTAAACATTGTTAGACAGACTTTGTTATGTCTTGTGCACCTCTACATTTGCACAAATGTATCAAGTACAGAAAATGTCTGTAATGTTAAAAATATATTTATTTCTGAATAGAAATTAACCTTGATTTATAGGCTTCATTATAGCAACAGCTAATGTGTGTTGCCATACACTAATTTCTCCTGGAATGAAAGCTTTCAATCTGCTTCAGGTGTAGGGATGATTTATCAGCAAGCCCCAAAGTCTAGGAGTCTGGCTTTCCAGAAAAGAAAGCATTAAAAGATGTAGAGAAAATAATAATTTTTATGACTTTTTGAAGATTCTACTGCTACCAGTCCTGTGTTACAGTTATTTCTTTTGCTTTCTGGTTCAGAAGGTGAATCTGTCTCCCTAGTAGAGTGTTTGATATTTAAAGCTGCAAAAGGCATGTTCTGAATTGCTTTTCATGTCGTGCATCTAGTCATAAAAGCCTCTAAAAATGGATGGTTAGAAGTAAGCATCTAAGAAAAAATAGGAATATTAATGTTCAGAACCTATTACAGGTACTGTTGAAGTAGTTTTGTGCACTGGCTTATTGAAAGATATATCAGTAAAATTATGTAGGGAAATTTGAATTTTAACCTTTTTAGTTCGTTTGTTTTTTTCAAATGTTCTTTTCTGTATTTAGGGGAGTTGCCTCTTCTTTTACAAATCATCTAGACCTCACAAGATGCAGCAGATTGTTTTAAACAAATATAAATGATGGTGGAAAACAGAATGGTAATACACTTCCTGTTGTCCACAGGTAACGACAAACGTTCAGGTAGCAATAGAGGATCACCAATTTCTTAGATAACTTAATGGAAAAAGGACTCTAATACAGTGAAAGAGAACTAAGTTCTGTGCTAGAGCAGGGAATGAGATGTGAGCAGCAGGTTAAACACAACCATTTTTCCCTTCTATACTGAATTTGGTTTAGAATCAGAGCTCTGCAACATTTTGATTTCACTAAATAATTTTGAAATCATTAATGAAATAATTTGATTTAATGAAGTAACTTCTCTAAATTTTAGGAGATAAAACCACAATTCTTGCTTGTTTCTGCATTCACAGATATTTATGGGAGTGATTTTTAAACTTTTTCTTTTTCCCTACTACTTTGTTACTTTCACCATCTTTGCTGGAAATGTAATGCCATTGCAGGACAGAAATCAGATAATAGTGTTTTGTTATGCTATGTAATGGTTACAAAGATTTGCTGTTGTTTTATACCTCTCTCTACAAAAGTTCTTGAAACAAGAAATCCCTTTCCAGCATTTTCCTCCTCTAAGGAAAGCAGTGTGAGTACGTTCTGTTGCTTTTCATGTAACGGAATTTATGAGGCTTTGAATGCGGTGAGGCTTTATTGGAACAACATCAAAGGATTCTGTGACTTTGTTTTCCATTCATGGTGTAAAGGCCCTTCATGGCTCTGGAGCAAGGGACTGTAGCACTCCTGTACTGTATATCAGTATTGTACTTCATTGGATTCTCAAAATTACATGTGACCTGAAATTACAGTTTAACAGGGTTCAAAAATCTATGGTGAGAATCTCATCGACAGGCAGTAGATTTGGCTTAGTTATCTGGTGTTTGACTGATTTCTCAATAGTGAAGAAATTTTGCAAAGTTAGATGTTCTATTTATCTGGAGCCACAAGTGAGCGCAGAAACTAACGAAGAGAGCTGACAAAGTCTTTCAGAAGTACCAAAATAAAATTAAAATGAATTTTCCTTCTTACCAATCTAGTTCTTAGAAAATGCATATGGCAATAGGTCTTGTGTGTATCAAACAGGATGATTGCTTTCCTCTGCTTATACTAAGAGGCACAATTGTTTAAGATCTTCTGTAAGATGTGATAAATGTAGCTCCATGTATTCTTCTCCCCAAGATATTTCATGCCAGGGAAAAAGCTTAATGTTTGTTCTGTTAGAGACTTCTTTTTTCTCCAGATTATTTTTTCAGTATCTCCTTTTCCTACTCAAACGTCCTTTTTTTTTTTTTTCAATGATGAGGGAAATGGATCTTGGGATTTGTACGTGCATGTGGTAACTATTAACCCAGTGCATTCTTAGTGCCTCAGGAGCACTGAACTGGTCTGTTCTAGCCTATGCCTATACCTCCCGGAAAAGTATGTCGTCTCATGGAACTAATTCAACCCATCAGAAAATTAACTGTGAATTCAAAGACTGGCTAAGAATCCAGTAAGTCAAAATCATAAGGATCTGAGCAAAAGCTAGTTGTGTGGGTGAGGTATAAGGCTTCGTTTGATGTGTTTCCATCTTCCTTGCCTGGATGTGTCTGGCACCAAATCCACTTTCTCTGCCACACTTCAATCTCTCTTTCAGCCCTGAAAGTCACTGAAACCTTCCTGCTTATGCCTACCCAACCAGTAGTTATTATATAAAGGAAGTCTCTAAGCTTGCCGATAGCAAATCTTGCTGCCATTTCTACCAGCAAGGAGGATTTGGAAGGAAGTCACTAAACTGACATTCTTCCTTGGGCATTGTAGTTTTAGCCAGCTCTATTAAAAAAAAAAAAAAAAGACAATTGCATACTAGTCACCAAATGCAGTTTGTATTTTCAGTTTGGGCACTCAGGCTTCTGTCACCAAATACTATTCAAAAACACACATAATTGTGCTGTGAAGTAAAAGTTTGAGCTTTGCATCTGTAGCCAAAACCAGAAAAAGAGATAGGGAATGGGTAAGGAAAGAAGAGCAGGAGAAAGAGAACATTTTTGTTGTTGTTAAAAACCAATTTACTTGAATGCCATCTTTCACTGAGAATAATCATGAAACACTTATAATCCTATCTATCTAACACACATTGACATAGTGGGAAGTGTCTAAGATGAGAGACAGAAGTGAGTTAGTTACACTTGGAAAAAGTATGACAGTAAGTAGATTTTTTTTTTTTAAAGAATCTATCTGTTAGCATGTGAAACTATTCTGTGTATGTGTATTCTAATAAGAAAAGCATTATCCATATATATCTCAATGTTAGAAAACAAACATCTGTGGTGAAATTCTATTCTCTTATACATCATGTCTTGACATTACTTTGTGGTAAGTTGATAAAAGTTAAATTAAAACCAACTGTAAATATAGCATCTTCCTAAATCATTATGTTATTGATTTCTGAGATATTATAGATGCTTATACTACATTTGCATACTCCCTCAGGGAGGTCATTCTTTTCCCATAGAATATTTATTTTCCTATGTGCATGACCTCTTGGTCTTCACTTGTCATAGGGCATACTTATGCAAGGTAGGAGGTTCTTAGCTTGATGAAGAGCAGCCTTTTCTCATTATGTGGCTTTCTGGCTGAAGTTAGAAGGAACAGTGACTTTCTTTGAAGCCATTTGTAATAAAGTTTGAGATGGAGGGAAGCAACAGGTGATGAGAGAACCCAGAAATCTGGCTATCCTAAAATGCATATCTTAATTTGATATGTTGTGCTATGGCAGATGTTCAGTAATACTACAGATTCATTTTTTCTTTCATATGACTGGTGTTTATAACAACACAATACTTCAAAAATGAAATCATTGCCATTTACTCTGTAGCACTACAACAAAGGAAGGTCACCAAAGTGACAGTCAGTTGAATGGCTAAAGCAAATTTTGAGATCTCTAGCTGAGGGAAACGTTTCCCATCAGTTTCCAAAAGTAAACTTTGTGCTTTACATGCAAATTAAAACTTCAGTACAAACTTTGATTTCATTCTCTTTCTGACCTTTTTACTGTCTCGGTTGCAAAACCAAAGATGACATTTAATTTTTTTATATTGTATAACAGAAGACAGCTAAGCAGGTGCAGTATTACTAGTAACAGATGGTCTTCTCATGAATTTGTTCTCCATGCTTGTAAAGAACATTCTCTTCTATTGAGGATGACAGAATAACGATGTCACTGACACTGTTTTTTTTATGGAGATATCTTCTCTATCTCTCTATTTATCTATCTATTTTCCAAGATGCAATAAAAAGAAGATTTCATTTGAAAAAAATATCTAGTGCTGAAAGCAGTAAGTTGGGTACATTTCTTCTTGAAGGAAACTTTTATGTAGTGGTTTCCATGGGGTCATATTTTAATTTAGACTAATATTCTCCTGCCTGTGTAATGTGTATAGTCAAAATGATCATTTCTAACTCTTGTTTATGCTTGCCCTTTGACTGTAGAGCACCTAGTGTTGGGAAAAGTGCATTGAAGTGGAATCCTACTTTTTTTTCAATCCCATATCAGAGAAATATTCCACTCAACCCACTCAAATCCACAAAATCTCTCAAAGGACAAAGTGGCCCACTTACTACAGGCAGTGTGTACACAAGTGCTGGCTGTGACTTCCTCTACTTTGCTTTCTTTTCTAACTATATTAGTTTTCTTGGCTTGGCCTTCCCTTGTATTCCCTTATGTTCCAAGTTTCATTACAGAGGGAGATATTTTAAGAAATAAACCCTCCCAAAAAACATCAGTTCCCAACAACCCTAGTGAGGCTGAGTGGAAGAGGACAACAGAACGAAAACACAAATATAATTTGAAAGGACGGAACTTGCAAAGGACTGAAATGCCAGTCTGTAACAAGCCTTATAAACCAAAATTTTATGCAATCATTTCTTTTGGTACTTTATTTTAAGTATCATCTCTAAAGAGTCATCTTCCTCTACCTTTTGTGTCATTTGAATAACTTGCGTTTTGTATTCCAATATCAATGTGGGTATTTGAAAAGTGAATGAAAGGCAACTGTTGTTAGTTATGATAATTACTCCTTGCAACTGCCTCTATTTTATCCTTTCAACAAAGAAAGTAAGGGTGGAACTTTTTCATTTCTCTCACTTCAGAGAGGGATGAGCAAAGCTCACTTTAGTGGCAAGCAAAAGAAAGTAGCAGACTCCAGTTTGATGCAATACTATTACTGCCAGAGCATTCAACAGTACACATACATTTATAGTTCCAGGAAAGATGCATGTGGAAGCTTATATTACAGATATTGGTGTGGAGTTGTCCTGTTAAATTGATATTGGATAAAATATTTCCCCAAGTGAGTGACTATATTGCTCACAAAGTTGTTAGTCCTCTCTTTTTCCTTGGTCATCATATCTGTTTGAAGAGGGGTGACCTCATTAATGTTTACAAATATATAGAGGGCGGGTGTCAGGAAGATGGAGCTGGAACATAAGAGGTTACAAAGAAATAGAAGGAAGAATTTCTTCACTGTGATGGTGATGGAGCACTGGAATAGGCTGCCCAGATGGATTGTGAGTCTCCTTCTCTGGGGACTTCAAAACCCACCTGGACGAGTTCATATGGCACCTGCTCTAGCTGGTCCTCTGCTCTGGCAAGGGAGTTGGACTAGATAATCCCTTCCAACCCTTACGATTCTATGATAAACCAAAGCTTGTAATCTGGTTGCATTTCAAGGTGTGAAATACTGCTTATAGGTTCTCCTTATCAATTTGCATTTATTTTTTAAAAAAAGGTATAAAAAAGGTTTTGTAGCATTGCCTAGAGTTGTTTGTATATGGAGTCAATAACCATAAGTAAATGATAAAGGAAATGCTACATGCAGTGTTAGTTGATGCATGGTAGCTATTATGCAAAGTTTACACTACATATTTTTGCAGGTTCTTTTCTTAGAGGCTCATAACACTGGTCAGTTAAGTTTTTGTTTTTTAATTTTCTGCTTAATTTTGTGGTTTCTTTTTTTTTTCTTTTTTAATACTAAAAATGTTTTTAGCTGCTCAGTTGCATGTAGGAGCTTTCCCTTAACAAAATGTGTTACCATAACCAATATAAATGCCTTTATTCTGATTTTTTTAATCTCTTTATTTTCTACTGCTAATGATTCTAAGCCATAATACTCAAATGTTTAATAAAAGGAACTAGAGCTTGTGAATGAATGCAGTTTCCTAAAATATTGCCTAAGAACTGCATTTAACAGTTTTCTCTGACTAGAGAGAGGATTGATAATGTTTAAACTTGAAAATGAGACTTGATTTTTTTTTTAATTTTACTAGTAGAATGCTAATGCTTCAATCATAGTGAAGCAAATAAACCTGAGAAATCATTTCCGTGGATGTTTATGTGCAACTTACTTATTGTGTCTGCAGGCAACAGAAAAAAGTTATATATACAAGAAGATGTAGATATATTGGTACACACATTCTGGGACTGAAATTATACTTGTCTATTTTTGAGTGTCAGAAGACTCAAGTTCCTGCCTCCACCACCTGCAAGCAGAGCTGTGTATTTCTCAGGTCAAATCTACTCAGCACTGGTGACCTGAGACTAGCACACAGGTCTTGTTCTGTTTCTAGTGGATATCTTAGCTCCATCTAACTTAAACTCTTTAGTAATCACTTGTATGCAAGTATTTTCTGTAAGACTAAACAAAGCTGACAAAAGGGAGACAGCTCAGGCATCTTTGGAGGGAGAAAAAGTGGAGATCCTATTCTCAAGTTAAGAAACCTGACAGCTGTATTAAAATTATTTTTATTTGAACAGGATTTATAGATGGCTTAAGGGTTATACTTCCCTGTAACTGTGAAATCAGACTTTACAGGCACTGTAGTTATCTTTTAAATAAAAAAAATCCTGTCATTCCTAGTCTTTTAAAGCTTAGACAGTGGCAGACAGACCATAAAATCACTGCTAAACTGAGTTCCTGTTGTGGATAAGACTGTAACAACATCTCTAGTCTGTCTTTGTTTACTGTTGTTCAAATCCTACGTAAAACAGCTCCAACTGTTGCAGCATACTTCCACAGAAGAAAAGCTTGCAGGAGACCTACCTTCATCTTGCCTTTTACTACACAAAGTTACCACATTGTGCGGTATGACATTGAGAATAGAGTTAATATGAAAGAATATGTATATTCACAGTATATTTATATATCTATAATAATAAGAACATATTATTTTCAAAAAGGACTTAAATAATTTTTTAAAAAATTTGTTCCATTTTCATCTCTTGTGGGGACAGCCAATCAGAATATTAAGAGTTAAGCCTACCATGCCACAAGGGACTGCAGTGAAGCCTAGTTGCTACCACTACATTCAATGCCTAGTCTTCTTTAGGTGTGTTTAGCCTTGTCACTTTCAAATTCATCTGGCAGACCTCCATTTGTAAGCCAAATAGCATTTGGAATATTAACATTTAATTACCAATTATTTTACTGAGTATTAAATACATAGTAATACATAGAAAGGCTGTACCTATGATGAAGAATAATTATTCTGTGCTCATCTGTGTTTTTGACATCAAAACTGTGTTTCTGAGCCATATACTTTTTCCTAAATAAAATAGAAATTATTTTTAAAACTTGTAGCAGCACTTTCCCTATAGCTGCATATCCAGAAAAAGCACAGATGATGCTGACTTTAGTATTCAGAAGTAATTGATTTGTCAGGTATACTTCCCTGCTTGAGATGTTCTGGATAACACAACACTTCCCTGACAGACTTTTGCTCTTCAAGCCACTGCTTTTCTTTTTGTAGCTCAATGAGGAAACAAGCTGAATAAATCTATACCTTACCTGCAGTACATTGATTTCTAAATGTGGAGAAGGATAAATTTTACATCCTCTTGGAAAATACCTGGTCCTGTCATTGGCTCAAAGCAGTGGTGATCTGGTCCATTACAAAAGTCTTAATTTCTGTCAGCTAAGTAAATTTATTTTTCATGTTAACTTCCACTCCACTCATCTCCCTCCCTGCCAGCTTTGAAGACTACACTAACTGGAAACAGAACTTCAAAACTGGGATAAACTTACTTACATTTTAAGCACCATATTCTTATCTGATATGCCTACTTATCTTCTTAGAATGGCAGAAGCCACATTAAACATAAAATAGACTTTCTTTACTTTTGCATTATGTGATGAGTCTTCTAGGAAACTAGGTAATTATAGCAGTATGGATAAATTTGACTTTCTGGGATTTTTTTTGTGTTTTTTTATTGCATACTATTTAAATAGAAAAGAGGAATGGTAATTTAAACAATTAGCTGCAGACTTTCTCAAATATGTCAATTGTTTCAATTTAAAACATTTATAATATGTTGTAGGTCATTTGCAAACTGTTTCAAGAGAGAAGTCATTGTTAACAAATGAACTGGTATTTCGTAAACCTGCAGTCATAAAATCACAGGAAAAAAAAAAAAGTGCTTCCCTACAAAGACCACTTAGATTCTTCTCTGAACAAGTTCTGCTCCATTCCCAATTGTTATCTGTAGATCTGTGCCACATCTCCTGTGTGCCTATTTATCATTCAAAATAGTCATATTACTGATGCTAATATGATCCTCTTGTGGATCAAGGAATAGCTGTATAATGCTGGACTATAGATAAGCCCTAGATAACGATACCACCAAAACTGACTTGCCAAAAGCCTGAGAATTAACTACATGATGCAGTGCTTACTCTCAGGACAGCTGCCAACTGAACAGGATGTAATTTCCTCACACTTCCTTTTCAAATGATGCAAATCTTCCTCATATACTTGCAAAAACGAGAGGATTTGCTCATCATATACTTTGTTCTTATCTTTACAACTAGTAAGGTAAAAAATGCTGGCACATCACTGAATATTTTGTGCCACAAGAAAATATTCATACTATCACACTTCCTCTATATAAGTGAAAAGCAGCAACGGTAAGACAGAAGCAAAACCAAATCTTGGGGGGCAAAAACCTGATACTGAAGAAGCGTTCATTGAAAAACTTGAAGAACAGGTGTTGGCAACAGCCAGTAATTCATAATGTTGTAAAATTTAAAAGGCATATATCCAAGTACTGCATCTAGACCCTTTTTTCCTGCCCTGCCTTCATTCAAACCCCGGTAAAAGTTAGAAATATCTGCTATTTANTACTTTGTTCTTATCTTTACAACTAGTAAGGTAAAAAATGCTGGCACATCACTGAATATTTTGTGCCACAAGAAAATATTCATACTATCACACTTCCTAGTTAGTCCATGGATAAAAAAAAACCTATATAAGTGAAAAGCAGCAACGGTAAGACAGAAGCAAAACCAAATCTTGGGGGGCAAAAACCTGATACTGAAGAAGCGTTCATTGAAAAACTTGAAGAACAGGTGTTGGCAACAGCCAGTAATTCATAATGTTGTAAAATTTAAAAGGCATATATCCAAGTACTGCATCTAGACCCTTTTTTCCTGCCCTGCCTTCATTCAAACCCCGGTAAAAGTTAGAAATATCTGCTATTTATTACTGTTCGAATGGTCAATATGTTTCTGTACGCTACATGCCGCTGTTCACAGCCAGACAATTTCTCCAGACTGATTAGAGACTAATAAGGAAAAATATCTCTGATACTATTTAGCTGCCTTAACCTACTACTGCTCAAGCACAAACAAGTCTGAGTAGAGATTGCCTCAAAATGCTTCAAAATGTAAAATGCTTCATTTTTGTAAATAGGCTTGACTTGCTTCTACAGTACAGCAGTCACAGAGATTACCATTTTTGTGTGTCCCACTGCTGTGTAGATTTGATAAGGAAGCTACCAATAAGTCTACCAAGTACAGGAGAGGACCTAGGTTTTTTTCCATCACTATAGCACTGGGCTACCTTGGACTGTAACCATTTGAGTCCTGACATTATAATGCATAGAGAGTAGGACTCCTCTCTCAGGTTCCCTAAGAATGGGAAAATGGAGAAATCCAGCAATGTTTCTTTACAGAAAGTACTCAACATGTGAGAAGGATAGTCAAACAGGGAAAAGATTCCTTTCCAACTCCTGTTATCGATTTCAACTTGTTATCATTATTTCACTTTGCCTGGGAAAGGATCGTTTATTTTTGCCTTTTTAATGAAACTGTTTTCCTCATTCTGCTTGTTCAAACACAAAAAAGAACAAACAGACCCTTTTTCCTGCTAGTCCTGTGACACCGCATTTGAACCTGACAAACCAGAGTTCAGAAGCACGATTTGTAGAGAACGTGAGAAAGCAAAAAGAGAGCAGTATATGGTGCCAGCCCCCAGGAAGAGATTGCATGGCTGAATAATCTAGGCTAACTGAAATCAAGCTTGGGCAACAAGGTATCTCACGAGAAAGCCAGTAATGCTTTGGACCAAAGCTCTGGTCTTGACAAGTTTTAAAGTAAACAACTCATTAATACTCTTAAGCACCACTATAATACATTTGCTATTATTTTTTTCCAATCAGTCTACCAGTATTCTGTTCTTCCCCTTAAAGATATGCATTACTATTCATGCTTGTTTTCATCTCTCTTTCATGAACCAGGTTTCATTAGATGGACTAGTTTACATTTTACAGTTAAATTGCCCTCATTTGTTTGTCTCTTTTTTTAAAAAATAATAATCATTTGCAGCTTGTCAATTCAACAAACTGAGAGGAAATATTTTTTATTCAGATCCATGCTATCTATACTTAGATTCCTTTAGGATTCCCAGTAAAACACACCAAACCAAACCTTCCTCCAGAAACTAACCTCTGTGAGGACCTACTGCAAAGAATGCTCTTCTTATTTCTTTGTGCATAGAAACAAACTTGTTTACTGAAAACCTGTTGCCTGCAAATAATTTATTTCACTCAAATGAAAAACCAAAATTAAAATTAACAGCTTTCCACACCATTGATTAAACAGCTACTTGCCATTGTGAAATCAAGACTAATCTTTAAGTGCCCGATTTCACCTAGTCCTACTTGTCCATGTTTTGGAAGACTAGTTTTCCCACTTCTTGGTCAAATTCATACTCTTAAGCAGAATCTCTAGGTGGTTCAGACACTCCTTTTAATCTTTCAATACATATTCTGCTTTCCATCCTTTTCTAGCTCATGTTCCTTTACCAATATTTTGCATGATATTTCAATACCAGTACACAGCCGAACTGCTTACTTTGATATCTGTATTATATTTGTGTCTCTTGTTCCAATAGCACTTGTTCTAACTCACCAGGGGTTTGCAGTGTGCTGCCTAAATGTTCCTGTTCAGCAAAGGATACCACACCTCCTCTTTGATCACTCAATTTCCTCTCTTCTTCTGCTGGATTTTGGCCAATATCTTCAATTACTGTCTTGGAATATTTCACACCTCTGCATCTTGCCACAGTTCCAATTGCAGAAAGTTCTAAATTAGCTAATATTTTTCCCAGCCACATTACCCCAATTTTTGAGGGAATAAGTGCTAGTCAGTTCTGGCTTTAGTTATCTACATTTTCATATGGGACAGAAGCATCTCACACAGTAGCTGGGCTACATAAACACCATTTTAGTGCAAATCAATATGAGCAGAATGCATATTTTTATTAGAAAGCTACAGCTTTCCGAATAATGTAAATGAACCAGTAGTTCAGAGCTCTGTTTATTGTTTTGGTTTGTACTTATTTGATAGCCTACCAATTCTCTCCCACATTTCACAGTGGTCATTGTGATTTTTTCACAAGCACTAACAAAAGAGATGGTTCTTGTCTTCCCAAGGATCACTTCTGTAAATGATATTTGTAAAACTGAAAAATCTAATCTTGAATAATAAATGGCACATACTGTTTCTGATACCTTAAATAGAGGTGGTAAATGCCTGAGTGTCCTTTTCATAACTTTTTCTGCCCCAGCTGTCCCATCTTCATTCTTATTTCTTATGCTACTTCACAGACTGCATCTACAGAAGGACAACACTTTCAGTGTGTTGGAATGCATTTCAGCCTTACCTCAACAGAGTAAAATAACTATCCCTAAACAGTTTTCAAGTATAGAACATTATTATAGTGAGCATTATTATAGTGTATTAACTCAATAGGTCCAGTATTAACATAGCAATAAAAATGGTTTATATTTTTAAATTTAATACCAATTCAAAACTAAGAAACTCATTTGTTGCTTTATGCAAGAAAAGTAACTTTTTATTTCTTTTCAATAAGCCCCAGAAACCTACATGTTATATATTACATATTTCCAAAGCTCTAGTTCAGATATTCATAGTTCCCTGTAATCCTCAGTTTTTAGAGACTAAACATTTGAGGTAAAACAGAGAAAATTATTTAGACAGCCATAGTCCACACTCCAGCACATGTATTTTCTATGTTCTGGTGTCTAATAAATTATTCATCCCTGACTGAGATCGTGTTCATCCAGGCCAGCAAGCTGGTTAAAATGGAAACACCAAAAATCACATTAATTAGGCAAAATATCCAACACAGCAAAGAGTTAAATTTTCACTCTCAGAAGATAACACACTTAGATCCTTTTAAGAGGAAAAGAGGGTGGTGATTTTCTGTTTTGTTTCCTCTTCAGCCTCAATGAAAAAATAACCAGGGTCAGCTCATTAGTCTTTTACAAGGAAAACCTGAGGGAGGAAAATTCGGCACCACTACAACTAAGTAAATGCCACCACTGAAGCCACTAGTCTGATGTCTTGGACACTGAAATTAATGAAGAAGACCTATTTTCTCCCTCTGCAAGCTAGCCTTCATTGTGGGACCTTAACAGTGTACAGACAGCACCTGAGACAGAGGTTTGAAGATGTAATTTCTTCTTGCACCAAAAATGATAGATACTAATATTTTTGGGGAATTGAGCCTCGGTTATAGCATTCTAATGCTTTGTCTAAAAAGGGAGTTTTATTTTTTTTAAAGATTTTTTACGCTATTATTAAATGTGTTCAATTTTACAGGTAATTGCAATAGTACAAAGTTGGGTTATACCCTATCCCAGATAGATGATGACAAATAAGTTAAGAAATTGTCACAAACATTCTGATGCTTACCTTTGAGTCATGTTTACTGAACAAGCTTTGTTTTTTTCACCCCACTGGCTGGTGCAGCTTCCAGAAAAACCCCAAAAGAAGTAGAGACTGGTGTGCTACCCTCTTTCCAAGATAGCTTGCATCTTTGGTTCAGTCATTCTGCAGGCTTAGGAGGAAATGGAAATTCCCCCACTGGCTGGACAGGTAGCCTAGTCAAGAATGCTACATGTTTTATATACAAAATGTTTTATATACAAAAAATATTTCCATTATTTCCATAATCTACAAAGAGTGTGTTCTAAGCTGTGCCTTCCAAGTGTAAAAATAAGACTTCTAAACCTAAAAGAAGTGATGATGATGACTTATTAACTGGCCCCATTTAGATTCCTGTTTAGAAACCTAAATGTTTGGATTTCACTTCAGTCACCAAACCCTCCTAAGTACTCCCCATGGTGTAAATGGGTTTGAGAGTATGCTTTGAAGCCTAGGGTTAGTCGTAAAAATTTCTATTTAAATCAATAAAGAAGTTCTGACTGGTTAATATTTACCACTTATTTTCTTGGAAGGCACATAGAATGAAATCCTAGATATTTTTGAAGAATCTTAATCCTTTTTCCATGTTTATGAATATTTAGTTCCCTTGTGCTATACAATAAAGTTTAAGAATGAAATCTTAGGTACAGGGATGCTGGCCATAAGCAGTTTTCAAGCCTCTCAAAACAAAATCTAGTAATAAGAACCTTGACATTTCTAGGGCAGAACAGTACATTAAAATCAGGCCAAACAGCTTTCTATGATAAAGACAGTGAAAGCCAGTAGTTTTTAATATAATATGAAATTAGCATATATTTTTCTCTTGTTCCACATTACAACAGCATATTGTAGTCCGAACTTTTGGTTTACACACACAACTATGCCGCTGTTCAAGAGAATTAAAAAAAAAAAAAAAGAAGCTGTTGGAACTGATAACAGCATTTCTAAAATAGACATTTTGAAGGAAAATAAATGAGCTTACTAGTTATAACAGAAGGGAGAAAAGGTTACCTTTTAATGGCATTGTAACTGAAATTTCTGTCACAGAAAGAGGACATAAACAAGTACAACTTGGCAAAAATACAAATAAAAAACTTGCTAGCACACAGCTTTGTGTTTGTTTATTGTCAGTATAGGTCTGTCAGTATAGTGAGCACAAATGAGATGCCAGAACTGCGTTTACTTATCCTCCAGTATAAAGTGGAAGTCTTTGTAAACTACAAGTTCTTCCATGGGCACTTAGTGCTATTGTCTCACTCTTGCCCCCAAGAAAAAGAAAGAAAAAGGAATAAAGTCACACACAATTAAAGGCAGAGATCATGATTGAAATTAGCAAAAGAAGTACTCAAATACCATCTGTAACAGCAGTCAGTTTCTTTAATTGCAAATCAAAGTTTCTTTATAGCTAAACTTAAAAACATCTCTTGGCTGCTTCCTAATGGAGAACACCATTCTGCTATTATATTTAGACAGGGCTCATATGGTACAGGTTCCACTTGGTAATTAGTAACCACCTGTAATTGCATACCATTAGATGAGATCAAGACTTACTCGCAGGAATAGACCTTCATCATTTCTACTGATTATTTATAATCTAAACTGTTTGACTGGAGACATTGGACCCAGCTGAAAGGCAGCAATGAAAGTCTGTGAGTTGTGGCTGTTGACAGTGAAGTGCATTGCACTGTACTGAAGCTTAGAAAATAAAGACAGACAACTTACCTAAGGAGTTAGTTCCTATTGAGTAGTAATAGTTGTCAATTCTGCTATCTTCTAGTGGAAAACAGTATTATCTCCTCCATTATGTTGCAATTCACCAGCACTTCCCAGAAGATATGAAGACTCAGTCTCTAACGTTGCAGTGGAGAGCTATTATTGTGCATAGTAGATATAGGCCACAGAACTGATTTCATATAAGAAACAAGAAAGCAACATAAACATAATCTTTAACTCTTCCTCTTTTTCATTTACCTTAGAGAACAAAGAATAAGATGTTAGGCTGAAAGTAGAAGCAAGTGTTTTTGAGACCTGAATGTTACTCTAACTTTGGAAAAAGGAGTCATCCATCCATTGGCAACCCATTCAATATACACTTAGCAGAAGGAGGATCAGAACTAATTTTCTGGAAAGGCAGAAGTTTCTTAAAAGGCAGACTCTTAAGTGGGGCCACAAAACAGTGACCTGTGAGTGGAAGAAGGATTGAGCTCAGCAAGTTGCAGAGCATACCACTTTCAGTTGGTTTTCTGTTTCTCCTCCCCCATAGATATGTCTGCAAGACAGAATTCCTTCTAAACTAGCATAGCCTTCCCCCCCACAAAGCACCATGTCAGTTGTCTAAGTTCCAAAAATCCTTATTTCAGGGAAAATACAATCTATTTCCATTTGCCTAAATATGGTAGCCACTAGAAGTTTTGTTGTTGTACGTTTTTTCCATGGTATCCTTTCTAAGAGAAAAGAGGGTGGGGTGTGGTTAAGTGGCATGAGGAGGCACACACAAGCGGCCCCTCGTAGCTGCACTACACGCATCTGACTCTGCCATCCACATCTCTACTGCTCCAACATAGACATCATCATCACTGACTAAAATGTACAACTGTTTGCACAGCAACAATATACACAGAGTATTTTTAGTTCAAACATGTGGCACTACTCATTGTGCAGCTGCTTTTATGCATTAATGCATTGTGATACAAAACCCTAACTGCAAGAACCCAAATTAATTGCAAGCAACGAGACATTTTGGACTGAAAATCTCTTTTGGCTACATTGGAATCGAGTTGTTGACTTTTCAAGCTAAAAGAGATATGAATCATGGAAAATATTTCATTCTTAACCCCTCAAAGTACCCAATATTCTTGAACTAATGCAAAATGCAGTTATGTGTTGGCTTAGAAATTACAACTTCTCTGCCAAAGGTTAATTTAGGCTATTAATCCAAGATTAGTTGCAAGTTTTTTAAACTGTAAGTAAATTCTTGTTCCTAAACAGCACAGGTTTTCAAAGCAAAGAGTATAACACATAGCCTATAAAAGGAAAAGATTTAAAGCAGAAATGGGACGTTTGACTTCTGCATACTTGGAACATTTAATCACTCTTTTGGTTATATGGAATAAGTTAGACTGGCAGCTTTTTCTTCAGCTCTTTAGTGAAACTACTTTTCTTTAATGAGCCTTAATGCTTTGTTAGGGTCACTTGGAATCTAGTCCTGCATCTTCTACAGACAACTGTGGTTTGTTTCCCTTTGTTTCAGGAGGGATTAGACCTGAAGATTCTAAATGCCTGAAGATACAAGTCATAACTTTTCCACCTCTTTGCACAGTGCTGTGCATCGTTTTGCATTCATGTTACAAGATATTAACGTGCACATAAACCTATTAATATGAGAATTTGTAGGAGAATTTAAATCTCGTTCTATTAGATATGGATATACAAAACTTAAGCTGTTTTTTAGCTGTAAGCAGAGGGGAAAAAGTCTAAGTTATAGAAGGACTTTCTCAGGACTTATATTAGTATAAAGAACTGCAGCTGGGGAAGCAAAGCAATTTTTATGAGACCCAGGTCTCAGACAAACAAAGCTTTGGCAGATACGGCTGTCACACTTCAAAACACTGATGCTATTGGATCACATACTTCATACTGCCCTTTTGCTGCAGAGAATTGCCCACATAAAATGAACATCTTGGGTCTGCTTTAGGTAACATAATCTTAGCATACATTCATATTCACTGTCAGTTTGCCGCAATTATTCATGCTTCTAATTACCATACTAAAATAGCTATGTGTGCTGTCCTGTGACCTTGACCAGAAGAAAAAAATAGATTTTTTTATCAATTTATCCACTAAATTCTCAAAACAGCCATACCCACATCCACCAGAGGATCTTGTGTAGTTTCGTCTGATTTTCACATTTCTTTTTTCACCTCTGAAATTTCTGTGTGTGCACAAAACTATAAGCATGTCTAGACTGTAAGCAAATGTGGTTTTCATAGGTTCACCTTTGACTCAGGTAGTCTGAAGCTTATTTCCAATAAGATGTTTAAAATCAGAGGCAATATTATATTTAACATCATTTTTTACATCACTAGAGCAAATTTCTAAAAGCTGAGTACGAGAGGATTAGGAGGCATAGGTGAATCAATGGTAAGTGAGCCCATGGGTAGTAAGTAATCTATAATGCACACAGTTGCTGCCAGATGCATCCTTATATACTTTTTTAGTCAAAGAATTGGAATAGACCTGTTTTCTCTCAAAATAGTGACCTACTTTCAGTATTACATGTGGCTGAGACCTCGAAGAGTCAGGCATCATGTTGCAAGCAGTCAAGAGCATGATTAGACTCGGGAGCCTGCCAGGCAGTAACTGCAGTTCATGTAACTCAAACCTTACTGCACAAGAATTGGATGCTCATATTTAGTCCAAATAGATGATGCCTCTGCTCTCTCACAGCCAGACTTTAGACAGTAATGTCTTGGTAAACAAACAGTCATAACGTTGTCATGGATCAACTCATCACACAGTGTGCTCCCAAGAAGGGAATTTTATGTCTCCATAGCAGAACTACAGTCCACAGACCTATCTTCTGTCCACCTCCCAAAGACCTTCCCTGCAGGACAAAAGAACAAAACCTTAATGTTCCCATTGGAGAGACTGATGCCTGATTATGATTTATCTGAAAGCTCCTGTCAAGGATGATCTTTTTTCTGAGTCTCCAGCAGCACTAATTTTTCATTTGACAGTCAAATCAAAAGCCATTTGTAGAACAACTTTTGGTCCCATCAGTTGCAGATCAGAAATTGGAGTGTATAAGTCATATGTAGCTGTAATCAAGATCTCTCATCTGGTCTTTAGCCTGATTAGATTACTTAATTTAAAAAATCCAAATGCTCATTTTAAGGCAGCAGTGATTATATACAACACTTTAATAAACAACAAGACTAGTTATAAGATGTACTCTTTCAGTTGTCCTACAGGAAGTAGCAGCATTTCTTATCCTAGGAAAATGCCTCTTTTTCTAGAGTTATTTCTGTTACTATATTCTGTAAGTTGTTAATACTATTGAAAACAAGTTTTGAGCTGTCCTCGAGCATACTTATTCACATTAAATAGCACACACTGAAATTATGTTCTGAAAGTTATTTAGTTAGCTATGTTCTGTGCCAAACACAACCACAAGAGACCTGGTGGTCTTATCTCTGATATTGCTTTAAGATGAGAGACTATACAAATTACTTTTTCTCTCTTTCGTTTACACATATGTTGGTACTATTTTACTTGGATAGTATCCTCCTTTCTCCTCTTACCTGGAAAAAAAAATAAAGGAGAAAAAAAACTGTTGTTCAAATTTTTTCTTTACATTAATATCTTCAATACATTTAACAACAATGAAACAGCCGTCCTCATAGTTACCTTGTATCCTTCAACTCATGCCCATCTCTGCTATTTATACAGAAACAATGAGTGGTAGTGGTTGTGCACTTTAGATCCTGCTTTATCCCGTGATTATCTTCCCTGCCTCTGGGCTGTATAATTTAAGTCAGCAATATTTCTCCAGTTTTATTTCCCCCTAAGCAAATGTGAGAGTTTAAATTAGAAGTACTGTGATAGTGTAAGCTACAATGAAGAAGCAGGAATCACAAAGAGAACTTAACAGTTGAATAATCTGATTTGTCAACATTACTTTGATACACCCAGGATATCCTAAAACTCAGGGGATATTAAGATACAGATGCAATTACATTAAGTGACATAAAAATCATTAGGAAAAGGAATTTTCAGGATGTGTAAGCATTGCCCAAATGTGCACTAAATAATAACACAGTTAAATTTGTGTTTTATTGGAGTCAGATAAAGCGGCTCTGGACAGGCCTCATACAAAGCATGCTCAGTCACATCTCTTGTAGTAATTATTTTTGTTAACTTTTAACTTACTTGTATGACGTTGCATAGCAACATGTATTCTGTTGGTTTTGCTTCATTTTTAAGTAGATAAAAGGAGCTCAATCTCTAAGTTTCTCATTAAAAAGCCTTTCATCAGACAATCACTCATATTAAGAACAAAATAACAGTTTTCTAGGCCTGTGTTATCTATGCCTAATTCTTCTTGCTAAACATCTGTTCCTCTAATGAGCTGCAATATGCTTTGTGACTGAATCACTAGGTGCCAAAGTTTAGTGCAATTTTTGTATTTTACACACATTTATTCTCATTTCTGTGGGTGGGTAAAGGTATAAAACTTCTCAAATGTACTCTGCTCAAAAGGCTTTTTCCTCAATGATACCATTATGTCACATCACTTGTTATTTCCTACACATTAACAAATGTCAACAATTGTTTATCTTCCTGGATTCTTCATTATCCATTTATTCTCTTCAATTAACAGATATCAGGTATTAGTATTAGCAAATTTCTTCTCTTTTGGCTACGCATCCAATAGCCAAGTACAGCTTCTCTGATCCACTCCAGATGTAAAGTGCATTCTATAGAATGGAAAGAATTAGGATTTGAGAAAAACCCCAGTCTGAGTCGAAGTGGTCAAAGTTGCAGCTCCAACAGAAAGACCTGTCCTGAGCAAGACTGGACAAGCAGCTAGGCTCCAAGGAGGGAAGGAGGTGCATGAGCAAACTGTTTTCAGAGATGGCAGAGCTTAGATTTCAGCAATTTGAACAAGAACTGGCTACTGTTTATTAAGACCTTTGATATCTATATCTTAAACAGTTGAAAATTTAAAGGTAGACTTTGATATTTTCTTTTATTGCCTTGTTTCCATAAAAAAATGTAATTGGACAGATTCTAGAAAATAGTCTGGCATATGCAATAACATGCAGGAAAAAAAAAGCCAAAAACAAAAAACACAACAAACCTACCTCATAGGCCTCTACCTGGCAGATCTTCATTCTCAACTACACATATTGATACTGTTACATTATATTACTGAACAGATTAAAAGAGACACTGGGATATTATATAATGTATCACAATTTACTCTGAACATGAATGAGGCAAACTTTCCAAATGAAGATGTTGAGTCAGACTTAGAGAAACTGGCTTTGCCAGCTCCTGTTCTGATGCAAGGCTTAAAGGCATATGATTTTAAAACTCTGGTTTTGCGTATTGGCTTGAGAAAGTTGTAGCTTATTATTGAGAGCTAACTATGCAGTAGTACTGCGAACTTCTAGCTTTAATCTTATTGTTAATCTTTTAACATTAGGGATACCAAGGAAATGCTCTGTTTTGAAGGATGTATGAGAGCTTATGTTGTTGCATCCTGCAACAATATGCAATCATCACTGGCATTTTCTCCTGTTTTCAAAATTTCTATTAAATTAATTTTCCTGGCCCATTCTCAGAATCTCAAATACTACTAGGTTTATCTCCACTGATGAAAGATTGTAATCGTACAGTAAAATATGAAGATATGCAAAAAAATATTAATTCTTTGGAAGAAGAATATGGTATATGGAAGAACAGGGCAGGCAATTTCAATTCTTGAAAGAGAATTCTCAACAGTGAAGGAAGAACAATTGATATCAACATCGATAGAGATCATATTCCCTTTAGAATTTGTCAAGTCACATATACAAAGAAATGATATAGCATGCTACTCCATCCAAAACATTCTTTCCAATGGGTAAGCTAATGCAGAAATGGCTACACAGACTCCTCTCAGACCACTGTTCTACGCAACTGCAATTATTAGCTACTACTGCACATATAGAGCCTGCATTTCTCATCCTTACATATTCTCAATTACTTTTTCTTTCACGTCTAGTACTGCATCTGCTACTTAATAATATGGATCTTGGCAAGATAGGGCAATGATTTAGCTAGCCCTATGCAAGTATATTCAGTAACACAGAATATGGTCTGTGATTCAAAGGAATGATTTTACCAACTTTCATTATCACTAACATTTAATGTCTTACTTTAGTATATTATATGAGACCTGAGATATAGCTTAAGTCCTTTCAACTCCCTCACATCCTACAGGGAAGTTTCCCTGAACTAAGCACACAATTTTTCTTGCGTTTTCTTTCTTTTCTTTTTTTCAAAGCAAGCATGAGGCTGTTATAATGAGAGAGGGTATTTTCAAAAATTATCTTCTTCATTCACTGAGAATTGCCTTAGGAGTATATAAACAAAAAGTGGTCCCTCCCTTTCCCATCTCTCTCAGTTGCTAAATCAGCAGGACCATACACAGTCTTTTGGAACACACTTCCCAGGGCTAGAAAAGGAGGAGAGACAATCATTCTTCAGGGATTAAGGACATTTGGAGCCTTTATTGAGAGGTCAGGTAAGGGGCAACACATTTTTAGCATAATCCTGAAAGCTTTTACGCAATAGACTTCAAGTGTATTGGCTTTTTCAAAGTGCAATGTTGATATCAATTGTTCTCCCTTCACTGTTGAGAATTCTCTTCCAAGAGATGTAATTGCCTGCCCTGTTCTTCCATATACCATATTCCTCTCCAAAACAGGGTTCCGATTACAGTAACTCCAAGGATCATGAAATATGATTCCTTCACTTGAAAGGTAGAGAACAGCAATCTTCCACCATTAAACTTTTTCTTTTTCAGGCTCTGTCTACCTCTTTACAGTTTTAAGAAGTGTGGGTAGCAGAGACCATTTGCAAAGATCTTTTTACCATGCTCTTTTCTGAAAAAAAACCCTAAATGGTTTTACATTTTGAAAACCATTTTAGCAACTTCATAACTGTTGTGGCATCTCCAATACAATCAAAATTTCTGGGAAATGAAATGAAAAATCCCTTAGATTTTCAACTTGAGATAGTTGAATGGAGCAGATTTATCCTGTGAATACAAATAAACCCAGAATTACATGACATACTGACAATAAATTTCCCTTATTATTTGCATTCTGTGCTTCAGGGGGGATTGGGTTGTTTTTTGTTGTTGTTGTTTTTCTTTTTTTTTTTTTTTCTTAAAAAAAAGCAAAAAAAACCCACACCAAACCTGTTTATGCCATCTCTTCTTTATTCAGGGGACTTCCAGCCTCTCCTGCCAGCTTTTTTCACTATTCTATTCCCTGTCACCCTTTGCATTACATTCTACTTGGGATTTTCCTCTAACTTTGTTTCCAACTTTACTGTTTACTGCAGCTTTCTTCTGCTGTGCAGAGCTTACATCTTTTCCCTTCTTGACGTTCTGTCTAAAAACTGACCTTAGTGCCTATTCTCCAGCAACTAATTCAGTTAAGGTGAGGACACATGGTCAAAATGAGGACTCTACTTATTAAGAAACCACAGCAGAAAAGAAATAAGGGAATATATTGTGATAAAAGGAGAAGGACTGAACTGTTTGAGACTACAGAGTTTGGGGTCCTGACTTTAAACAGTTCTGACAGACTCAGCAGAAGAGGACCAGAAATAGAGAAAGGGTTGAAAGAGTAGTTCTACGATGTCAAGCCATTTGCAAAGTATTAGGACAGCTAGATGGCACGGTACAAGCAGCAAGGAGCAATATTCTACTGACCACTATCAAAAAGCAACTCGGCTGCAAATCTGGTCAGAAATGCAAAGCCTACTCTTGGCATCAGCTCTGATCTGAGGAAGTCCCTCAAAACTTTCATGCCAGGAGCATACACCAAGATATACACATTTCTTTGTACCATCTTTCTGATGAAAAACAAACTACTTAATCAGAGCACTTCAAACCTGTACATACCAAATCCCATATCATAAATACTATTTGAACTCTAGTGTCCTAACCTACAGTGGTTATATCTTAACTAAAGATCCCTGAAACCCTTATTTTCAGTCACATTGGTGATTCTTCTTAAAGATAGCAATGGAGAACATGGGTGCAATCCTTCATTGGCTTCAACAGAAAGTGATCTCAATTCAAGAACTAGATTTGAATTTTCCTATGTAAGTCACTTCCTGAAGAGTTCATGCACCTTTGCAGTTTTGGTAATTAATTGTTTACCGGGTAACATCAGCAGTAATCTACATTGCAGTAACATGAATAATTTAAAACTTTAAAAGATGAAGGGAACCAAACAGATGTGCATCTTGACAAGATACAATGAATACACCCAACACGTCTGTCAGGGGCTTTCAATAAATTTTACCACTCAACCTGTATCAAAGCACACATGCTGTTTTTCCTGCCACAAACAGTATTCTTCAACAGATGCTGGGCACCTACTTCTGTCTCATGAGATCTGAGTCTGTTACCCAGGTGTTGTAGGCCTTCAGGAAGACCAGGGCACTTCCAAGGTGCCATCAAACCACACATAAGCTGATCAGGTACTATCAGTGCGAAGTTCAGGCTACCTTGAACTCCTTTCAGGTTGCATCTGTGAAGGTTCAGATGAGATTCACAAGTGAAGTGTCCCTCTGACAGTCTTATTAGGCATATTCCCATACTCTGACAAAGCAAAACTGTTTGGAGTCTCTTCAAAGACACTGGAAACAAAGAGTGCATACAGCCTGGTACTTAAGATACCACCTGGAACATGGTAAGCCTCAGCTCAATTCCCTATTTCATATAGATCCTGATTCTTACTTCAGAGATCAGAGTTACTAAGACAAAATATTTTTTTTTTTTAAACATACAAACTGACTTAATGAACACAGCTATTTTCAGAAACATGGAAACAGGAGAGTAATGGAAATATAAAAAAGAAAGTTATACCTCTTTCACCAGATGCATGGCCTTAAGGCTCCCTTTAGTACTATATTCTTATGTGACTGTACATCCTTTTACATTAAAATCTAAAATCTTATTCCTCTCTATCCCCACCTTAATCTTATCTTTTCTTAGTATGAGTACCTGATATACAAGTGACCTCACATTAATATAATTTTTTGTGAATACAACCTTGGTCCTGCAGGCTACTTTAAGCAGAAAAATCCTGCATCTCCATTGTAGTGGTTTATCTGGGCTAGATTTTGGTAGCAAGGGGCTACTAGCAGCTCATTTGTTAAAGAAGCCACCCCTGTAGCTCCTCCCTACCAAACACTGCCCCAGACCAAACCACTACATTCCACCTCTCGGCTCTGTGAATCACGTATTTAAGAACTATCATAGAAATTCACAATCATCACACAGATTCCACAATCTTCACTCACATTAACTAAACAGAATTCACCTCACCAAAATAAAAATAATATAATCAAAGCACCAAATGAGAATGGACAACTTACATAAAATCCACCCCTTGTCCCTTCACCACAATTACAACAACCAAAATTCTCCCCAGATATTCCATTTTCTAACATTGTTCAGTGCACATTTTGCCTGTGACTGCCCCCAACCACAATCCTTATCTAAATCTCTTGACAATCCTCCAGCCCCATGTCAGGCACCAAAAAGGCTGTAGTGGTTTAGCTCTGGCTGAGTGACAGGTGCCCACCAAGTTGTAATATCACTCCCCCTCCTAAACTGAACTGGGAAGAGAAAAATATAACTAGCATTTTATGAGTTGAGATAAGGACAGGGAGATCCCTCAGCAATTAGTGTCACAGGCAAAACAGACTCAACTTGGGGAGAGAAGGCTTGATTCACTAATGAATAGTCAGAACAGAGCGGGGAAATGAGAAATAAAAGTGAATCTTACAACACTTGCCCCCACTCCTCTCTTTTACCCTGACTCTCCCTCTTTCCCACCCAGTGGTTCAGGGGATGGGAGTTGCACTCAGTTCATTATAGATGGGCTTTGCTGCTGCTTCTTCTCAGGGGGAAGACTCATCACACTTCCCACTGCTACAGTGTGGTGTCCCTCCCACAGGAGACAGTCCCTCACACACTTCTCCAGCATGGGTCCTTCCCATGGGCTACAGTTCCTCCCAGACTTCTCCAGCATGGAGCCTTCCACAGGGCCATACTTCAACCAATGCCCCAACATGAGTCATCCACCAGGAGAACAGTCCTTCAGGAACAGATTGCTAGAACATATGTCCCTTACAGGATCACAAGTCTTGACAGTAAACCTGCTCCGTGTGGGCTCCTCTCTCCCCATGGACTCCCAGGTCATGCCAGGAACTTGGTCCAGGGTGAGCTTCCCATGAAGTCACAATCTCTTTCAGGCATCCACCCACTCTGGCGTGGGCTCCTTCACGGGCTGTGACTGGGATAGCTGCCTCACCACAGGTCACAGGGAAAACTCTCTTCCAGTGCCTGAACACCTCTTTATTTACACAAGCCACCCCTGTAGACCCCTGCTTACCTAAACCTGGCCCAGACAAAACCACTACACCCATAAAACCTTACAAAGAAATTCTATAGATTACCTACAAACTATGTTCCAGTACCTACAGGATGAAGGATGAACTATGAATTTAACATTTCAAGCATTGTTTTCATGAGATGCAATCCTTATTTAATGCCACAGATGTATGGCTCTATGGATTTCAGCATGATTCTTACCTATAACACCATCCAGAGCTGTCTTGCTTTGATCAGTGCAGAGAGGCTAAAGTAAGCATAGATCAATAGCTAGATCATATACTTGGATGTAGCAAACTGTTTGCTGAATCCTGTTGACACAATTCTGCCTAGATGAGTTTAGACTTCAGAGTCTTACACTGTCATTTTATACAAAACCTTTTTGATAGACTACAGTTGCAGCAAAATCAGAATATTTATACATGACCAGAAAATTTGAGTTACATCCAATGCTTCTACAAAACTGGAATCTAAAACTGCCAAGTTTAAAAATTTTTCTCTATAGAAGTATTTCCCCTCCTACAAAGAAGTGAGGGGAATTTTTTAGTTAGGTTGCTTGAAACAGCTTGTCTCTAATTATTTTCCAGGCTTCCTAGAAACTTAACCATCCAGTTGGTCAGATCTCCTCCAGGCAAAAAGTTTAACTTTTCTAATGATGAGTGAAAATGAATAATTCTGGTGCCATGTCTCCACGGGTAACCCTAGTTTTAAGCCAATTTGTAAGGTAGAAAACACATATTAGGGCCATCACCTCTGTGCTCCTTGATTCTTTGCCAGCAACAGGTCAGCACAGCAACATCACCTCCTATCAGAAACCAAATTTCCTTCTGCTTATTCTATCTAAGAACTAAGTAAAACCTAGAAGCATTTTTTTCCCCTGTGGTGTAAAACAAGATAAGGTGCAAAGTTTAGTTGTTTTGTTTCAACACAAAATAATACAAATATTTCTTTCCACTCATCTCATGCATTTAAACTAAGGTTTTACTGAAACTTAGTTTTCTAATGGTACATAAATATATGTTAGACTCTATTCTAAAGTAATTTTCCTAATTTTATTAATAATTTAGATTCACCTCAAAGTGATGAGTATGGGATGTGTTAAACAGTCACCTATTTACCTCAAATTGTTTATCATGAATGTTGACTTTTTCCTTTTTTTTTTAATAGTTTTACTCCAAAGCATAATTGCAAAAGCAACGCTTATAATAATAAAAATATTCTATCCCTGAAATGTAACTGATGCTCAAAGTTTGTCTTGAAGAAAAACATTGCAAGATAGGAATGAATACAAGTAAAAACCTAATATAAACACTAATGTGCTTAAGTATTAATAATCTAGCATAAGATGCAGCTTAGTTTTTAGGTCACACGTCTAGATAACTGTGTAATGCTTTTACACATAAAATATCCTTATAAATAAGGATTTTACTTCATGCACCTCATTCCTCTTCATTTCTAGAATTAAGTTGCAAATTAGCCTGGGGTGAAACATGCAGAATTTTTAAAGCCTAACATTTGCCAAAATATTAGTTATGCACATTTGAGCTGTCCAAAAAAACAGTATCAGGAGACTTGTGCATACTCCTGGTAGCTTTGCCACCTAAGAGTTAAAAAGAGGGGGAAAAACTGGTAAAGTAACTGAGGGAAGAAAGGAATCAATTATGACTGTTTTTTCAAGGCAAGAATTTTAAAATCAGCTGTGCCTTTTAAAATACTCCTATGAATATGCAATATCCAATCTGGAACACGGCAAAAAAATTCTCAAAAAGGAATACAAGTAGACAACTGTTTAGGAACAGCCAGGAAATCTATTTTAGCTGATCCAAAGCAAGCATTATAGTCTGCTTTCTCCATTAAACCCCATCAGACCACCATTTAAAAAAAAAAATTAAGTTATCTTGATTTTCCTTCCGTTAAAATAAAAGGTTGCCAAAGAAAATTTATGATTTTATGTATGTTTTATAAGCTGTGGAGAAATTCTGAGGTATTCTCCTGAGAAGGAATCTTTTTCAAAATTAGACAGTAGGCAGTATTCAATACTTTCCAGGTCCATATTTTGCTCTATAAAATGAGATAAAATTAGTAATGGAGAGAAGAATGAATGATAGAATTATATATTTCAATACTATTATATAAAATTGTGTCTTACACAACTCAGCACAGTGAGAACTCCTTTGATTCAGCTGAATCTATAAAGTTCAAGACTTCTGTATTCATATCTATGAGGTCAGAATGGTCTGGAGACTCCAGCAATCAGTATCTTAAATAATTTCTTAAATATAAAACTAAAAAATCCACTACAAATCTGAGAAAAAAAGGAAAATCAAGAATAGCTAAATGTAACACATAGTTCTACAAAAGATTCACTAGAGAGTACTAAACTTATAAGTGTTTTTCCGTGTATGTACACTACTCTAGGGCTCAGCATTTATCTTAAAACCAGAAAAGGAACAGTAAGCCATGGCAAATCTACAAATCTACACAGGGGCCAAAATCCTGACTTTTTCTGCTTGGACACACCTGAAAGAAAGAACGGTAGCTGCTACCTTTGAGCGTATGTGCTCAAGGTAATAGTAATGCAGCTGCCTGAACTTCCTGACTACATACATAGGAAAACTAAATTGTGCTGTTGGCAGAAATTCCTGTGTCAGGTGCATGTCTTCTGCATTCAGAGCCAGAGCTCAGCTTTTTATTGGCTTGCCTCTTTCAGCTAGCGCTGGTAGGAGCACATAACTTCTTTTTAACTATTGTAGCAGCTCCTGCTGCTCTGCCCTTTCATGGAAATACACATTCTCCTGTCTTATAAATCTTGGAGCCCCAACTGCTAGTGGATGCACAGACTCATATCATCCTCTTTTTACTGTAGGAATAGTATGACAATTGATCTGAAGACATCAATGCATTGCTCCTAGTGACCACATTGGTGACTCTGGAAATTGAGGGAAAATTGGAATATAATGCATACATGGAGAGGGCAGAGGGTAGATAGCACATTCTCAGTTTGCAATCGCTCAATTATTTTCAGATCTTTTTCTGAGAAAATATACAGTATATACATACCATGTGATGATGCAAAAGGGTGAATGTATAATGACAGCTACATGGGAACAGCAAATTGAGAGAGAAAAGATAAAGGATATGTAGGTCGACTTTTTCTTTTATAACACATTTTGAATATTCAGTCTAACAGTTTACCAGTGATTTGAACTGCATTGAAACATTAGTGCAATGTCCTCACAGTACAAATACTTGATATTCAAAGAGAATACATACAAAAAATAACTTGCTTGATTACAGAACGGCACAATCAGTTTCACATAAGGCACATAGAACCAAAAAAATACCCCAAACTAATAAAATTTTCTAATCATGGCTCATTCACCAGCTTTCCCAGAGCACTTGTTTGCATTTCTAGTGTCACAAATAATGATGACAATCTTAAAAGCAGGATTTATTTAATATGATAGGACTGGACTGCAAACATGGCTGTTCAAAGTTATTCGTCTTTTCTTCTTCCTCTATCAGTTGGAATAGAGCAGGCTATGATAAGCAGGACAACAAGAAGAGCTATAGCATTATAACTACGATATTTATCATCTCACTTTGAAAGCTGAAGCATCCAATTATAATGGTGGGCTATAAAGCAGGGTTGAAATTCAAGTTGTTAAAGTAGTCTAGAGGAACTACTTGTTATAGAAGTAGTATAAACTTCAGAGAAGTAATCAGCTGCAGTCTCTAGGAGCCTTGCATGAGAGTCCAACGCCTGTGCCAAGAAGAAATAAATCATAATTGCCCCTTCTGGAACTCACGCTTATGGATTAGCTGTAAGGGAAGAGTCCAGAAAAATAATAGTCTGACTAAAACAGTATTTCTTACTTGTAGTATCAAACTAAAGTCAAAAACAAACAAAACCAACGAAACACACACTCCCAAACAAATCTTTCCTAGTTTTTGCAAATCAGTGTGAAAAGCACTTTGTTGTTCTCCCCATTGCCTAGTTTTATGCCAAGTGTATTTCTGGTCAACACAAATGTCTCATATATGGATGTATTTACGCTAGTACTTATACAGTCAGCTTTACAATGGAGTCTTTTTTGGATAACAATAAGAATTTTCTGAGATCTCTATAAAAGTTATCCAACTATTCTGATTGGGTTTTTTATTATCTTATTCTGTAGAATAGAACTCTCTGTGTTACACTTACTCTGAACAGACTTTACATAAAAGGCTCAGATCAAGAATAAATTACTCATTAGCAATCCCAAGCCTGCATAACTTATTACAAAGGCAGATCAACCAAGGATATTTAAGAAAAAAAAAAATCATTCAAGATTTCTGGATCTTATCCCAGGGACTTCTGTCACATTATAGTACTGAGCTGTAAAGCTGCTATGATTGTTTCCAATCATATAACTCACGTTACAAACCCTTGCATTGTAAGATCTCTGTCTTCAAGTTTGCTATCAGCAAGCAGAATCCCTGTTTGGGCACAAATATTCCCCCTTCCCTATCTCCTCACTTCTCTTATTTTACCTCCTTTTCAAAAGACCAACCTCTCCCATGGGTCTCCATTAGGCAAAATAGACATCTATTAAAAAATGGTACCAGTTATTTACTCAAGAAACAGCTTGAATTGTTATTTGAAATATAAACTGCTTCCACCTCCTTAGAAAGGCTAATATCCCTTCACTGTACAAACTATGGTCATCTGTTGTCCTCAAACAGATGTTTCACTGAGCTCTAAATAAATCATTAGCCCACAGTGAGACAAAATGCTCTTTCCTACATCACACAGCAGTGTTCAAATTTCAGGATGAAGGCCTTCCACACAATTAATCATGCATTTCATGGGAGCATATATACTGAATCATATTTTATACAAGCTTATGAACAGCTTTAATGTATGCAGCTTACTACAGGATGTTGACTGACTTTTGTTTAGTTTCAGTCATTGAGGGGCAGACTGGTCATTGAAAGAAAATTTACTAGTGATGTTCTGGAATAATGGCCTAAGTATGAAATTCCACATTATGGGCATATTTTAAGTGTTCCATTTTGCTGCACAACAAAACAATCAGGAAATAGCTCAGCAAAATGAAGCTTATGAATATTTCTAAGTGAGAGGGACTCTTTGAATGTAACAGGAAATACTGGGAGTTTATTACACAGTAGGAGCTTGGTATTCAGAGTACTCTCCTTCTTATCATAGTGTTATATTATGCTTACATATTTTTATATTTTTCATTGAGAAAGCAGTAAAGTACGAAATAGGCATGGTTCTTACTAAACATTTGTAACCTAGGGGCACTGCATCGTGCAGGCAGAGCCATGCACTACTCATCCTTTCAGGTCCAGACAACAAATAGCTTATACCATTTTCTGATAAGAAACAAGTAGCATGAAAGAAATCTGCTTTTTCATTTTCTTATACTCTTATCCCTCACAGGGTACAATGCTTACATTCTAATTACAAAATAAAAATATATCAATAATTTGTTCCATCTTGGTGAAAATTCAAGCATTTCAGTTTCTGTTCTTAGCTGTACTATACCACAGAAATCTTTCCCACCATCAGAAAAGATATAATAGCTTCTGGTTTAAATGAGCTGAAAAAATTCTATTAAAAGAAAAGACACAAATAAGATTATACTTAAATCTGACTTTAAGACAAGTTGGAAAGAAAACAAGTGTTTCACCATGTTGCCTCAAATAATTTGGCCCATGTCAGTAACAAATATATTCTAAGCGAAAAGTAAATTGCTTAATGCCCTTCCTCCTGGCAGCATTTCTGTGTCAAACTACATCAGGATTTTCCCTTGAAAGATCTTTCATAAATGGAAACATATCAGATTGAACTAATCCTTGCATACCATGCTCTGTTTACTGCACTCTTGAGGAAAAAGTAAAATATCTAACTCCAGACTGATACGAGATCATCTCCTGTTAATCTTCTGCTTGTAAAAGTACCCATTACATTGATTTATGCAAATAAAGTATATAAAATTAAAAGGTCAATTGGTATATTGCATCAGTTTAACATGCATATCTATCCCATCTCAAAGAGCTTTTAAGTGCTTGTTGGGAAGCCAATTGCAAGTCTAACATCCTTCACATGTCTATTATTGCATTCTCCAAACCTAGTCCTGTGCCTCATTCTGATTTCACAAACATTTGAAATAAAATTAGTCCTATTTTTGTTGTTAATGGGGCCAGGTGGTAAAAGTAGTAGGAAGTAAAGCCGTTTAAAGAAAAAAAAAAGTTTTGGTAGACATATTAGATGGGTAATTAAGTGCACTCTTTGCTCAACAGTGCAAAGAGAAGTTAATTCCTCGAAGGTTTTGCTATGAAGCATTGTGTAGTATCTCCAAAGTATGTAGAGTAAGGGTGGGGGTTGGGGACAAGAGTGATCCAAAAAGAGTAAAGGATTAGATTCCTGAGAGGTTGCAGGAGTCATCTAGGGTTAATAAAACGAACAAAGTAAGGGAAAACATTGCCTGTAATGAAGTCTATTGATTATGAATCTGCCTCCGAAGGGAGTACTGTTTGACTTTTAAGAATACAACCAATCAAAGCACTAAAGATTAGCTTGTAAAAGGACACAGCTGTACTAACAGAAACTGGGACTTGACCTGGGGAGAGGTTTAGATTTCTAAACTTTTTATTCATAGTGTGGTATTTGTGTATGGGTGCAAAATGTAATAAATGTTTTTACCTGTCCCTACACAAATGTAGTTCTCTGCAAGTGCCAGATGGTATCATGGTTTGCAAGAATAAGATATCCATCCCGCCAATCAAGTGTTTGTGATAGCTATAGACAAACTTGATGTCACAAATGTGTTTTACTACATTGAAATGAGACTACTGTAGGATACCGAATTTTACTTTGAGAGCCAAAAGTCACTGAACTTCACATTCCCTGTATCTGACATTGTTTGTCTTAGGTTTCTTTAACCAGTCCTTGAAATTATATTACAGAAAATTTAAAAATAACTAAAATTAAGCCTATCCTGACTAGGATGTATTCCTATTTCTACATCCATCTAAACCACTGGAAAAATTAGTAAGTAATTTCTAAGGCAAAACGTAATAACTCTGTTCCCTCTCTACCTCTACTCGCTCCCTCAACAAAATACCTTGTCTGCCCAGCACTTGACCATTATTCTTCCACAATCTTGGTTGGGAGATTTACAAAGCAAAGACTTATACTTTTAGCAGCCATATGACATACTCCTTGATGAGAAAAAGTGTGTTATACACAGATACAAATTAGATGGAAGTAAACAACACCCAACTTATAACTGTTTTATTAAAAACAACTAATGATGTTAAAGAACACATTTTGTCCCAGTCAGAAGTGATCACAGTAGAGAAGGAAAAAAAAATACAGAAAAACCACAACAGAACTGTGTGAGGTTTCACCTCAAGTGTCAGAGAGCTTCCCCAAAATGGCAGTGCATACAGAAACCTACAGGCCAAATTTTTTTTCCTAATGTATCGGTAGTGACTTCGGTAAAACAAAATCCGTTCAATGAAAAAAAATCTTGATTAATCTCATTTATCTGTGTATTTAGTTGAGTATTTCAATGTCATCAATTCCAGCTACCTTCCTATATAAGATTTTGAGGGAGATTTTCTCCACCCTCACTCTTATATGTATTACATTCCTGGTTTGCATCTGAAGTTTAAAAACTGGTGGTCTGCTAAAACAATGTGGCAAAAAACCATCTTTTTCTGGAATCAGATTTAGGCTCTCCTCACTTCAGCCATACAAATTGTAATGATTTGCAACCAGATCCTCAAAAATAAAGGCCTAATTGAAACATATGGTTTGAGGATATGATATTTCTTTGTAGGCTGCTAGAATGCAATTTAAATAAATGTTTCTGGCCTTGTTTCCAAGCTGTCCTTGTGGATGTGTCATGATTGTTACATAAATTGTCAAAGCTGAGAGAACTAGTAGTATTTTTATGGATTTTCAAGAAAAGTCAGTGAGTGAAACTGTTCGTCTGAAATTCTACTCCTATAGGGATACCGAAATAGTGTGTCTATTTCAATAAAGTGACAGAAAAAGGTGGTGTTACCAAATAATTAAAGAATCTGTAATCTTTTAAAAAATAAATCTAGTACCACTCACAATGCTACATTACTAGAGAAATAAACCTAAAATCAAAGGAGATTTTTACCTACACTTAATAAAGCTTCCCTGAACGTCACCAGAGAACTAGATCAATTCCAAAATGGGGGCTCCATGTAACTGAACTTGTCATCTTCCAGTCACTCAGTAACTCTCTACAAATACTGCACAGCATTTAGAGGGATTAGGACTAAATAAATCATAAAACACGAGTTGCACAACTGTGAAGCATACCAACCTGTTATTATTGCTACAATCATCTCAGGTCACTATTAAGTTTCTGTGTTAGCAGTGGAGATCTGAACGGTATTACAATGCATATTGATTCTGGCTGTTTGCTAGAGATAGAAGTGAAAGCCTTAGGGAGAGCTGGAATGTACTAAGACTGTATGAAGTAATATTTAAACTAAAGTAGAGATAGTATATTTAATTACTGTATTTAGTAATAATGCTATCTGAAAAGAACCTAGGCAACAAAGTTCATTATTTAACTTTTAGTTAATTTATGCCTGAAGGGAGACAAAGACTTTCACCAAATATTATTTTCCCCAAAAGTAAAAAGCTCCATGTTTTAATTCTTAGTTATATGACACAACTATCAACTTTTGGGCTAAGGGAAGGAGGAATAATTCAATTTTAACTTCTCTCAAGTTCCAGCTCTTTAGGACTTACCAAAGTCTCTCATTTGTGACTGACAACCCAAAAATCATCAAAAAGACAGTCAATCTCCTGCTGTTTATTATTCTCATTTTCCAAATAAGCATAAGTGGTCACTGCTGAATTCAAGCATTTTCAAGAGTTAAAGATGGTTAATACCAGAAACATTTCACCACACTGGAGTATCAAGAAAATCTCACGCCTTGCAACAGTAAACAACTGAGAAAAGAGTTTTTTTCCAACCGAAGAAACCACGAAAACTTCTATCACTTAAGACTTAATCAGGCCATGCATGCATAGCTGAAGGGTCTCAACTTAGAAACATATTGCTAAAATGAAAAGAGATTTTTTTGAGCTGGAAGGTAAGGCTCATTTTCCAGTGCTGCCGAGAAAAAAAAACCAACAGCACCTAAACCTGGCAATCCAGTCATAACAGGGCCTTGACTCCCTACCTCATTCTGTGGTCATTATGGTACCTAAGTATACAAGAGGAGGATGATATCAGTGAAGAAGAAAAGGATGTTTCTCTCTCTGTGCCTCTATATAGAGGCAGACATTTATGGAGAGTATTCTCTTTTGGCAAAACTACATTTTTTCTTTTTTCCCCCCCTCTCTTCTATATCTGTTCCATGTTGAAAGGGTAGGATAGAGGGGTAGTGGAACTCAGCTTGGTAGTATCCAGTTCAAGACAATACATTAAACCCCTACAGTTCTTAGATATTCAACTATGTTACTCCTTTGAAAAGAAAAGTAACATAAAATTCAAAATAAAACAAAAATGTAATGATTTTTTTTTCTCTGTTTTGATTGCTTAACATCATAAACAAGACAACTACTAGTTGAGTCAGACTTAGTAACTAGATTCACAGTGTATGAATACATACACAACCTAACATTAAAAGCAAACTCTGCAGCAGCTGCAATATTTTAAGCAGTTACCACTAGATCTTTTCTCAAACATATCTTCTGAGTCTCCCAGTAATTACTAGTTGTATGCAACGTACCATTTTTCTGTCTCGTTAAGAACCCAATAGTATAATTAGATCTCATGCAAATCCCAAAACTTTTTATTGTAACTTGTTATAAAAGTTATAAAAATAAAACCGGAACCTTTGTCTCCAATCTCCAGGAGTAAAAAGATGCATTGAGAACAAATTAAGATCTCACAGATATATTTCTTAGATATATTTTATAGATATATTTAAGACAAACTGTATGTTGCTAGATCAGTTATCTATGTCAATGGGATCATGTGTACTCAAGACAAATTTGGTGATTGTTTAGAAATCACAGACTTCACAGTGCATACATGTGGTGGCATTTAATATAAATTAAAGTAGTAAGCCTAGAAAGTCAAAGTAAACAGCCACTGTGCAATCCCTTCCCAGTAGCTAAAACAGGAGTGGCGTTTAAGGAAAGAAGTGCTTCACATTAAGTCCCATAGAACTGGTTATCTGTTGGGGCAGCAGAAGTCACTGTAAAGTAACCAGGTTTTCTACTTCTAGCTGTCTTTTTTCTTCATGGCAATTCACCTCTTCTCTAAAATTTGCCACCAAGGCAAGAATGGCCACTGGAAGAAAAATCAGAAGTGACTGCAGCGTTTAGGAAATAAAGTATCACTGCACACCAAATTGTTATCATTGATGCTAGGGTAGATCCTAGGGTTTATCTGTCCAGGCAGCTACAGATCTGAGCTATAAAACATAACTCTAGCTTAACCTTTTCACTTATATTTTGGATTTCAATCTTTTGCCTAAAATCCTGATTGTAAACACTTGCTAAGTATTACATCTTTTTGTTTCACTGTTAAGCCTGTTGAGCTAGGGTGAGGAGGAGGAGTAAGATGGGAGATGAATCAGAAGAAAACGGAGGTTCTTAAGAGAATCCTGGGGCTAAGGAGTGTTTCCTGTCAAGGATCAGTATGCAAAGAGCCTGGGTAGGACTTGCATCGTCAGAGACAACTTCTGGGAAGAAGCTCCCTCAAGCAGGTATAAATCAATCAATGTTCTTCTGCAAAGGAAAGGTGGTTGACAGACATACCGACAGTTCTGAGTGAACTCTGCATTATCATAACCTCAGGCAAAACAAGGCTGACAAATGATATCACTTTCACTCTCAAAAGGGTGGAACACATCCAGGAGAATACACTAAAATATTGAGGCCTCTAAAAGGAATGGGAACAACATCATTTATTTTAGAGTCTGAAATCCACCTACCATGTCTACACCTAGTCACTGAAACAACATGGCTTATATTTTCTTCATGGTATTTATTATTCCAGTAAGCAAGTTTATTGGAACAGAAGTTCTAATTTTTAAAGCAGGAATTCGAAATGACATAAAGGGATTTTTAATAGTGCACTGGAACTTGAAAAACAGCAACAGTAAAATCAATCACAATCTGTGATAATATTATTTTTGTCAAAGCAATACTTAAATGATTTAAACTTTTTAATTAAAATCAAATAGTTGAAGCAGAGAAATATGCTATCAAGGACAGAAAACGATTTGGAGGCATTGGTTTCAGTAGCACAGTGATGTACCAGTGAGTTTTAAACTGCTCAGCTACACTTTGATGATTCAACCTACCATCTCTCAAGTTTCCCTGATATTAAGCTCCTGCTTAACTTGTACATCTATCAGTTTTGCTGTTTTCAGTTGTTAGAAGATACCCTGTTATCCAGATAGATTTGAGGCCCTTGACCTTTTCTTCCAAGTGATCAGAAGGTTGACACAGAAGAGGGCCAAAGCCCTCAGAAAGCAGATTCTAGTCTGAAAAAGCAGAGTACTTCCTCACGTCGGCAACTACTGCAAGGAACGTCTCCTCTGAATTGAACTTGCACTGTCTTGTCTTTACCATCTCTAATACCTGCACGGTAGCATGAGTGTGTAAGCACTTTCAACTACACATACAGAACATAATATTAGCCATTCTCTTCCTGGAGACAGATTTGGGGGCCAAGAGGGAAAAGAAAAAAAGAGCATCATGAGAGACAGTAGTCATCTTGATTAACCTAATGCTAGCAGATGCTCAGATAGGATAGTAGAGACAGAATTGATGCAAAGCATCCACAACAATAGGGGCACAACTTTCTATCTAAAGTGTGAGTATAAAAGAAAACAACGAATTTTCTAATATAAGAAGAGCTTGGTTGATAATGAGTTCTTTGACAGTCCTGATTCTATACTCTTCACGTAAGTACCTTCACAAGAAAGCTTATTGGCAGTAGATGTTTTTTTTTTTAAATAGCTATTGGTTTGAAAAGAGACACATTTTCAATTTCAGACACTACAAAAAAATGCAATCATTGTGCAGTAACAAAGTGTTCCTGTGTCAGGTCCAATCAAAATCAACTTTGCTATTTCACTTATGATAATCATGAGTTGTCCAACTGCTTCAGAAACATCTCTAAATCAATCAAAAAAATCTCTAAACCTAAGCATGACATTTATAATAGAATCTTACACAGATTCCCAGGTTACAGATAAGACAGGTTGAGATTGATCAGAAGCACAGAAAAAAAAAAAAATAAAAGATTTTTTTCATTATTTATGCTGCCAGCTTTTGCAGCCTGCCCTGTTAATGAATATTCTTCATTTGAGAATTCTAAATATGATAAATGTTCCAGCTCTAAAATAAAAGTTCTCTCAGCCTTCACAGAGAGAACTAACGTGCATATCCTCCTTCACTCAAGCCCCAAAAAACCCTGCATCATACAAACATACCAGAAAACTTACTCTCAACTTAGCAGGAAGTCCAAATATATCTGCTTCCTGATAGGCTGCGGGCATTCTTTAATTTGGGATGGAGCTGACTGGTCTCTGTGTGCCATCAAAGAAAAACATCATTTAAATGTATATACATATTTATATAAGTATATACAAATATACTTAGAATTTAAACACCAACCTCTTTGTTGAGGATTGAATTGCAATTGGAATAAATGGGAACTAACATTACATAAAACATATATAACTATTATCATTTTCTTTAAATGTCTCATGCAACATGGTACAAAAATTCCAGGACTATCTTAGGTTCTGGTATACGTTATTTGTGAAGCTTCACTATCAGCCTGTTTCCAGCTTTCTTGAGTAATTTGTCAAGAACTTAGTAGCATTCTGCACAGGCTGCCAGATTAATTTATTTGTATCAAAACTGATGCTTTCAACTTAGTGCTATTTTGTCACTTGAAGCAAATAGGCTAAGCTGAAGATAAATATATACACACAAGATAAAGATCCCTTTTTTCTTTCTCACTTCATTATGTTGAAAGGACTCTCTAATATCCTGTTACTCCTGCTTGCATCTCTGTTTTCTTCCACCTGGTCTAAGTACAGACTTTACATCTTCACTTTTAAGATCCAATAAATCTCTCTATAAAAATCTGTCCTAATTACTTCATGTACCACAAGCCTCGCTCCACTTCATTAAGCCTTTCATCTCCTTTTCTTCATTTGTTTTTTTCAAGCTACTATTCCTGTTTTTGAAGGTTCCAGTGCACCTATCTGGTCCTTCTCCCACAAAAACTCATCCTAAAAATTATCTAAAACAAGACCAACAAGACATGTTAAACATTAAATTCAGCAAGATTTGTTCAGAGTAACACCAACACCCATATTGATGCCTTATATGGTCCTGTGGACTTTTTCAAGGGCTTCTTTGTTAGACATGAGTTGGGAAAAAACATACCTGCAAAGACACTACTTGATTCTGTCTAGAAGTCATTCTGCCTCCTCATTCTTCCCTTATTCTTATTGTAAGAGATCAGTTATGAACAAGTTCAACACAACTACTAATACATTAATTATTAAAAATAACTGTTCAAATCTTCATAAATGCTGCATTTGTGCTTATGTAAATTTGATGTGTAGGTGCAGAAATTTTCCTAGCTGTAGATATGGCATTCATAGACCATCTTATCACAGATGCCTTTACTCCCTCAGTATTTTATGCTACATCTCTATTTCACATTCTGAATGCAGAAATAGAAAGCAACCACACTTTTTATCCTTTAGAATATTTATTTTTTAAGAAAAATATACAAAAGATAAAAAAAAAGAAAAAAAAAATCATGTTTCAGAGGCTGGTTTGTTGCGAAGGAATTTTCTACGTGAAGCCTCCAATGTTACTGCCACAGTAGTGCTCCATGGCTGGCCAAAGTCTGCTCCTAGAATGACACCCGGTGGCCGCAAAAACGAACAGCAAGGTGTTCTCCTGGTCCTCCAGCCTCGCTCCCTGTTCTGGAGTGGCAGCCATCACTCCGTTACGCTCAGACAACAGCTGGAAATTCTTCTTAGGAAACCGCTAAACGTAGGAAAAATCTTCGTGACATTCAAATCCATATGCATACATAGTTTGAGTAAGTAATACATAGTGATTTAGGCAATTACATACAACTCAATTTGTTTTGTTTTAAAAACAATATTACAAAAGTAAGCTAACAGTTTCAAAACCTTCAAAATGAACTTTCTTGTTTTATTCCACAGCATCTCATTCTGAAAACAGCTAAGGAGTAGTTGAGCATATTTCCAAAATATGACTCTGTAGGTTCAGAATTAAGCCATAAGCTGCTCTTCTAAGGCAGGGAAGAGTTGTTTATCTGTTCTTAAAAGTTACAGGACTGAAATATATTTTTTCAGTTTAAATGTATAGGATGAAGAAATACAACTCAGGGACATACACTGTTGTGCTTAAAATAGCTTTGAAAGGAGTAAAACAGTAACAACGTTTCAGTAAATCATCCAGTATCAAGAGAAGCATCATGCTCTAGAAAATTAATTGGCAACTGAACATCAGTGAGAGCTAAGGGAGAAACACTTCAGCATAGATTTTTGGTGTTACATTCTTCAGACTTTTGGCAAGTGAAATGAAAAGGGAATATTTACTGCTTGGCAGTTTTCATTTTTTCATTTGTCTGATTTTATTTCTCTGATCACAGTCAAAATTCCTGGTGATGCCATAAGCCTCTTTATCACAGCCAGAAATATCACAGAAGACTTCCCCCCCCACCCCCCCTTGTATCTCTTTTTCTGGTTTATCTATTTTTATTTTTTCTCCAGTAAGCACAAAACCAACTAAATAAATCTGCCAGACATCCTTGCACAATGGAAATTCTTAAGTCAATGGCAACTCTTTTCTTCCTTTAGTGGCTCCTGCACCATTACCCAGGTTGGGCACCTACCCTGGGAGGTGGCAGGCATATATCTTGCCATTATGAATCTGAGCCCTAAAAACTGGATTACTGCTTTCTTATCTCAACTTGTCTCAACTTAAGCATCTCTGCTTAAAAAGATAAGGGTTAAAAAACCAAAGATGTTTATTTGTATAAGCATAGTGAAATTATTAAGGTACTTTGTATGAATTAATAGTTTGTTAAGATACACTACCATACAACATCTGAAAGAGATTACCACTGAATGCAAAACAGCACACACAAGGCCATCTGTAACAAACTATACCAGCCTGGAAACAATGACAAAAATGTGTTATCAGTAAATTACACATGTGCACTTACTGACCAACAAAGTATGCAAGAATTTAAAGCTTGTGGCATATCCAGCAACTGAATGAAATCTAAACAAATAAGAAGCATAGCAATGGGAATAATGACTCCCCCCACTGTATGAAGTTTAAAGCTAGATACTGCCAAGAGACACGTAAAGCTGTTGAAGTATGCACACAGTTAATCCTTGAAATACCATGGAGCAGAACCAAAGATAGCACTGGGAAGGCAGATGGAGGGTTAAAACACAGCCTTATAAACTGCTGCCGGAGCTGAGTTGGGATTCAAATCTCTGTGTTTCAACAAGCAAGGCTGGGATTGAGTAGCTTTCAGAAAGAGACTAGTCCAAAGACATTCCTTTGATCTTCTTCCTCAGTGGGCACAGTCAACAGTTGAAAGGTTCTAAATGCTTTTCAGGTGTTTGTAAGTTCACTTGCTTTTTCTGTACTTAAGAATAAAAAACTCATCATGAGCTGAGAAGTACAACTACATATTGCCAATCTACTACTGCATTTTATGCTCTCTCTTCCACCCGCTTCCTCAAGCTAGATATGTGCATTGAGTCAAATTACAATTTAAATTATGTGGCTCAGATGTGGGAAAACAACCGTTAACAATATTAGCATAAATAAGATACAAGGTGCCAAAAGGCTAATTGCGTAGTGTGGTGTTTTAGGATATCACTTCTACGCTCACATATCTTGCCATTACGCATGTGCTTCCATCTTTATATGACCCCATATATACGTATATGTATTGGATTAGGGTTAAATGAGCTATGATTCAGGACTAACAACCTGATTTGAGAAAGCTGAGCAATCCAATAATGGATCAAGAACAATCTGAATAATAGTATTTCTGAATAGTGGTTTCTTTCCTCTGTTAACACTAAGCCTGCTGTGGAATAAAATCTATTTCATCCAACAGAAATGCTGCCTGTCTGCTATTTTAAGTTCTACTTTTCTGTCTCCTCCATCCTCCTCCTCTGTGAATGGCAAAAGTCAGAGCTATATTTCAGAGGGCAAAAACACCCAAAACAAAACAAAGACCAAACAACCTCCCCCCCTACACACACATGCACTACTCTCTTGCCGTCTTCCCAAAATCCTAAAGACAGACTTTCAGGTTCCAGAAGTGAAGGTGTGAAAGCAGATGTAAGCACCATACTTAGGTTAACCAGAGGCAGGCAAACACAAAACTTAGACTAGTCACATGCTGCTGCATTTTTGAACTCATTCTAAGTTCCAGGTAACTGAGAAATGAACCATAAGAAGTTGCTTCATAGTAAACATCTCAGGTAAAAATCTCTGTCAATGTTCAGTTGCTTGCTCATTAGCTGTAATGAAAGCATTCTTTTCAAGTGCTCATTTTTTTCCCTCTAATTGTTTGCACAGTCACAACCCTCACATTTTATAAATTCTCAATCACCACGAATGATGCTGGTAGGACTTTACAAAGCATCTAAATGAATTTCTGAGTAGCTGACAAGTAAAATGTCTTACTCCTCTGTGAGAGTTTCTTCCAATTTTGGCATGATATTTACATTCCCAAGCTTGACAGACATGGTAATAGTTGGTCTTGGCAGTCACTGTTGTGTCACTCTGGCTCATATGTTCATTTATGTAGTTTGTTTTAAAAATTTCCTCTGGCTATTACTGCTTTTCAGCACAGTTTCGCTTTTATGTATTACTTCATGCCAAAATCCAAAATATTTTGATAGATAGGCATAAGATTAATGTATTTTGATATATTACAGGATAATTCTGTATCGGTTCCCTAGATTTAAAAAGTCTGAAAAATATTTTGTTCCCTTTGTTTTCTCATCCTTCTGTTTTATTTCCATGTCTTTTCTTATATGATCATCTTTGGATAGAACGCTTTTGTACTCTCAATATCCCCTATCCTTTAAAATATTTTTACTAACAGATCTATAAACTCATATGTAAATGGTATATAACTCCCCCATCACTGACAAGAATTAATGACAAGAATTAAAATCCCTCTACCATAGCATGTTACTCAATTTGAAAATCTCACATTCATTTATGGAAAAGACAAGACTATAAATCTTTTGTTCTACATTCTTGTTCTAGATAATTTTCCAGTACCACCCATTCTTACAAGTAAATTAGAAATGAATACCATACATAATATTTGTTGAACAGAACTCAAAGCATTACTTTTTTAAACTATTATTTTAATAGTAAGCTTTATCAAAATTTTACTACCGGGTAGGAACACAGTTGTTACTGTACTGTATGCAAGTCCTTGAAAATTAGCCATGGTTTTATTCTCCATGGATATTCTCTGAAAGAGAAGATGATAATACCACAGGACTGTCTCCCTTTTTTTAAGTGTAAAGAAATATTTCCTCCTGGTAAGAAAGTCTTATGACTTGGCATAAAGTGTACTTATCTGACAAGAATTCTGCCACTTTAAAAACTCTTTTAAAAGAAAAAAAATATAATCTAAGAGATTCTTAAAAGCTATAATTTTTAATTGACATTTAGTTTTCAGGACTCAAAATAATCAGATGTTACACTAAACATCAACTTGAGGTACAGCCATAGTGCCTCTAAAAGGTTTTAATACTCCAAGGATGACTAATGCATGATGGAACATTCAGTGCAACCAACAAGGTTAAAAATCTTCTGCAAAAAAGGCAAAATCATTTATATCCCTAAAATATCCATCTGGAAAATTATTGAATGTTACATTCTAAGTGTACATGCAAACTGCTAATATGTGGCTTAGTATTGCTCTAGGTAAAATTCACACATTAAGTTTTAATAACACCAGTCATCACATAGGAACCATGCCGATTATTATGACTACTACCCTCCATGCATCAGTACAGTAAAAGCTTATAAAAAAAAATAAATACCGCAGTTATCCCTTGAAAATCTAAAATAAACCATGACCACTTATTCTACAAGAGTGGGTTTTGGTTAAGTACCCAATGCTGAACTATCACAATTCTTCATTAAAAGTGTCTCTACTTCAATAAGGACAACACTGTTACATGTATGACACTGATCATTTCATTCTTCATTTAACATAGAGAGAAGAATTAGGAATGATGTCTGGAAGATACAGCTTTAGGGAGGAAAGAGAGTAAAGAGGAATGAAAAACACACTGATTTCATTCCCCTCCCCCTAAAGGGGACAGGTAGTTTTAGTGACAATGGTCTGCAGCAAGTGTGACAAATCTACTAGATTTGCTACAGTAATGTCATTGTATGTCATGGCGTTCTACATTTGATATTTATTGGTTTCCTGGAGATGGAATGAAAGGTTGCAATGACTCACAAGAAAATTCACCCTGCAAAGGAAAGTACAATTAACTTACTTTTACTTCTAAAATCCAGTCTTGTGACCTTTCAAATTAAAAAAAAAAACAAACAAAAACAAACAAAAAACCACCTTACTTCTGTAAATAGTGACACACATAGAAGACACTATGGGCTTAAAAGGTTACAGCTTTGGTAAAATGTTAATGTAAACTACCAAAAAAAATAATCAGGTATAATTATTTAAGAACATGTAACATTAATCAAGTATGTAGGTATATGCAAGGAGAATTTCCTATTTTGTCAGCACATGACTAAATTGAGACCTTAACAGTATTTATTTTAAATAAATTACCACCTGGCCACAGCTTCCCTAGTAGGAAATGAGTCATGAAGTAGTGATATCATGCTCATGGCCGACTCTCATTCAGGTTATTTAAGACGTAAAATGCTACAAAACATATGGAAACATTACACCTAAGCATTTTGAGATAAAATAAAACTGGGGAACATTCCATAGGACAGTCTTTCTTATTCCTTCAATCCCAGAAATTGAAATACAGACAGTGCCTATGAAACTACAGATTAAAAATATGGTGATGATTACCTAAATTTATTTATACATAAGGAAACATACAAGGAAAAAAGGTAACTTCAGACATCTGCTAAGAACACTGCATGTCCTCAGTAAAATCAGTTTCTGACAGTCCTGATCTAACAAATTTGAAATAATCAAAACTATATTTTGTTACTGATTAAAAACTTGACATTCAATCAAAATCTTTAGAGAAGAAAAAAAGATAATTCATTGCAAATTCATATTTGAATTTGCCCTTCCTGGTCAGGGCTAAACGTTCTACTACAATAGCACAAACCATTATAGAAAGCTACTTTTATATATATGCTAATTATCTCCCCATGTACTTAGCATATTAGCAAGACAAAGACTATCATTTCTTTGTCTGTGGCCACTCCAGAATCTTCAAGGAAGAGTTTAGCTAAATTCTTTTTCAACAGAATATGTTCAGCCTTACAGCTATGTTTTACAAGGTATGGATCCATTTTGGTTTCCTGGACTTCATTAGTCTTCCATATCTATTTTTACACCAGTTCCACTGCTTTCAGTTCAATTATTCTCCATTCATTGTTACAGCTCAAACCTCCTACAACTCTAAGTCCGATCAATGACTCCACCATGTAAATCAAAGAAAGTTACACAGAAGATCACGTAAGAGGTCTTTCTTTTATGGTTCACTTGAGCTATGGAAACTATTTGAATGGGAGAAGGACAGTTACATTAGGACACTTACGACTTCTGCTGAAAACAATGCATAATACTGTCTCTGAGATGGCACACGTCATATATGTATTCATATTCATAGAATGGCAGGATTGGAAGAGACCTTTAGAGATCATCTAATCCAAACCCCTGCAGAAGCAGGTTCACCTAGATCAGATCACATAGGAACATGGCCAGGTGGTTCTTGAAGACCTCCAAGGAAGGAGACTTCACAACTCCTCTGGGCAGCCTGTGCCAGGGCTCCCTCACCCTCACAGTGAAATAGTTTTTCCTTATATTTAAATGGAACTTTGTGTTCCAGCTTCATCCCATTACCCCTCGTCCTCTTGCTAGCCATAGAAAAAAAGGGATGCCCCAACCTCCTGACATCCACTATTTAGATATTTGTAAATGTTAATAACATCTCCCCTCAGTCTCCTCTAGACTAAACAGCCCCAGTTCCTGCAGCCTTTCCTCATACAGAAGATGTTCCAGTCCCCTGATCATCTTGGTGGCCCTGTGCTGGACTCTCTCCAGAAGTTATCTGTCCCTCTTGAGCTGAAGAGCCCAGAACTGGACACAATACTCCAGGTGAGGCCTCAGTAGGGCAGAGTAGAGGGGGAGAAGAACCTCCCTTGACCTGCTGGCCATGTCAACTGTGGCATTACAAAATCTCAGCTAGGGTAAACACACCACTTCTCTGGCTTCCAGCTCAGGGTTTGGTAAGTTCAAATTCACACAAAAGAAAGTGTAGGAAAAGCAATTTGGATTGATAAAAAAATTATTTGATAACCACACAAGCTCTTTTTAGTAGAGGGCGATATCAGGCACTTATTTTTCTATCCTGACATTATCCAGGTATGAAACTTCTATACACACAGACTCATTACTTTCATGGAGTTATGGTGAGTAACTAGACATTATTAGTGTACAATGAAATATCAAAACCAAAAAAAAAAGGATTAGAAAATAGCCTCCAATATCCAATGATGTGCATGCATACAGACACACATACAAGTACACTTCCCCTGCTTTCCCTTCCAAATATTTAGCACATTTTAGGAAATAATTCTACAGGAATCAAGTCAACAGGGATTACAGAAATATGTTCTTGCTTACCTTTATCCTCTTCTTGCCTACTGAGCCCTTGACTTTTTTTTTTTTTGAGTTGACAAAAGATTCTACAGTAACTAGGCAGACAAGCAAGTGCAGAAAAACATTATGCACAAGGAATCATTCCTGAGCCATTCTGTAGGAAACTCCTGGACTGTGTGTGCTTGGCTGAGTGGCTTCACCAGGAAATCACAGAATCTCAAAGGTTGGAAGGGACCTTGAAAGATCATTTAGTCCAATCCCCCTGCCAGAGCAGGACCATCTAGAGAAGGTCACACAGGAACTCATCCAGATGGTTTTTTAATGTCTCCAGAGAAGGAGACTCCACAACCCATCTGGGCAGCCTGCCCCAGTGCTCTCACCCTCACAGTAAAGAAATTCTTCCTTGTCTTTCTTTAGAACTGCTTACGTTCCCGCTTGTACCCGTTGCCCCTTGTCCGACGATATCTATCGTCGAGAAGAGCCTGGCTCCATCTTCCTGACACCTACTCTTTGCATATTTGTAAACATTTATGAGATCATCCCTCAGTCTCCTCCAAGCTAAAGAGCCTCAGCTCCCTCAGTTTTTCATCATAAGGGAGATGCTCCACTCCATCATCTTGGTGGCCCTGCACTGAAGTCTCTCCAGCAGCTCCCTGTCCTACTTGAACTGAGGGGACCTGAACTGGACATAATATTCCAGGCGCAGTCTCATGAGGGCAGAGTACAGGAGGAGGAGAATCTCTCTCAATCTACTCCCCACAGTCCTTCTAATACACCTCAGGATGCCATTGGTCTTCTTGGCCACGAGAGCACATTGCCTGCTCACGGTCATCCTGTTGTCCGCCAAGACCCCCAAGTCCTCTTCCCCTACACTAAGAGTTCATTCCCCAGTCTGTACTGGTATGTGAGGTTATTCTTTCCCAGATGCAAGAGTCTAAACTTGTCCTTGTTGAACTTCATTAGATTCCTCTCCACCCAGCTCTCCAGAGTGTCCAGATCTCGTTGAATGGCAGAGCAAGCCACAGATGAAGACAGATCCCTGAAATACTGCTAGCTTCATGCTTTTGACTTATTCTATGAGCAGAGATAAAGGCTCAAACAGTATATCAGATAGGACATAGGGCAGAAACTAGGGACACAAAGTACTACTGCAGACTAACACAGACTACACAACTTAGAAAATATGCAACAAATCCTTTTTACTGAAAAAAAGTTATCAAGGTCCTAACACAATACCTCTAACTAGGTATCTTGAACACTTGGCCTTGTATGTTGTTAGAACTATCTGTTTGTAGCTGTTCCATTCACCTTACAGTTGGGAAACAGTTACTAGTACAATTATTATTAATGTATATATTTACTCATATATTACCTGGTCCTGAGATATCAAAAACATCCCTTCAATTTCTTAAAGAAAGTGATATCAGAAAGACATTTACAGTTAAGTATGCCAGACATGCTGGAAATATACAATTTGCAACATAGAGAATGGAAAATTCTACCACCTTTCTCTAAGTATTGATAATATTACTTAATAGGAAGCACCGAGTCATGGAAACTTATTTCACATCCAGAGAATGAGTCTGTGTTAAACAGGTAGGTCATCTGTTTACACAGCCAGATACTTCTGGGGAAAAAAAAAATCCTTTAGAACGTATGTGGTGAGGGTGAGGAGATCGCTCTGTTCCCACTACACAACTTGCTTGTTCCAAAATTCATTATCGAAGAGAAAAATAGAGTACTCCACTTCTGAGAGGCCTCAAAAAACAAGCTCTACCTATTAAAAAAAAACAAAAAAACCTCAGAGTTCAAATTTCTGTGTTTTTTTTTTTTCCTGAAAGAACTATATTCATAGCTTAATAAAGGCCCTTAGAGTTACTAAGAGTGAATGGGATAAAACTGAAGCAGCTCTAAACTGAAAATTAGAGGATGAAACACATGAATATTTCTGTCATAAGTATAACCTCTTTTGATAGCAAAGCAAACTAAATGGCAACATTCAAAACCAAGAACATTAATATATCTATTCAGAACAGATGTGAAGTCTTGAAAATTTTCTTTTAAAAGAAATATGATCATAAAGAATCAATGTAGGAAAACAGATAAATAAGATACTGCACATATATCCTAACTGCATAATCAATCTATATATACATCTGTACATGAACCCGATAGAATCAAGATTGATAGAGCAATATATTTCAGTCAAAAAAAAAAAAAAGGTAAATCTTTAGCTTTACTATTCAATTATCTTCAGGTACGTATACCATTTACACAATATTCTGAATAGCATTTATTGGTAATTAGTGATTTTGCTCTACAATGTCTCACCAGTGCTGTATCTCATGTGATCCCTCTATTCCATGTGATAATTTGCAGGGAGGGGGACATTTGTATCTATTGAGAAAATGAACAGGGAGATGGGTATGCAATACAAATAGTTATTTCACATAAATGCATCCCATAAAGCTAAAATATTCTTAGTAGATTTTACTGTAACTTAGATAGGCAAGAACACACTAGTCCCTCCCTGTCTCCTTCCATTCACTTCTTTCTAGACAACAAATCTGCCATATTTACTAGTGACATAAGAGTATGTCTTAGGGACATGAGAGTATGTAAATGGCTGTGAACAGGGCTCCATTTCCACATAGAAATGATAAAATGCCAGTCAGAGGCACAGCAGTAATGAGAAACTTAGTATGAAGAAAGGCGTAATCAAATATTTTCCCCATGTTATGATGTATATTTGCCAGAAAATATTTCCACAGGTAAGTAAAAATTTCTCTAAGGACAGAGACAGTATTACAACACAAAGTGCATAATAATACAAAAGAGGTGCTATCAGTGTATGTAACTGTGGATTTGTATTGGACTACAGAGTGGGAAAACAAGAAGAGCAGCACCACAATTGATAAAAATCACAGGAAAGAGAAATATAAATTTAGAGAAATAAGTACTTACACTTTAATCAGGACTTATTCAGAAAGCAATCATCTGTTAAAACCAAGTTTGTTCTTCAGGAACACTACAGGCTCCCTGTAACCAAACTCCATTGTGCACCTGATAAAGAGACTGCAGTCTTGAAGTCCAGCCCGAGTGGAGAACAACTTGCAGTATTCACAATGTGGTGTGCTCTAAAAGTACTGACTAAAAATAAACCAAAGGAGAACAAAAGAATTTGATCTGGTTTAGAAAGGCAAAGCCCAGATATTTTCTCTTCCTTTGTTTTAAATGGCAGGAGGCTAACCAGCTCTTTGAAGAAGAAAATCAAGAGAAACCCTTTCACCTTTGTTTGTGAGAAAACTTGGGCTGAGCTTAATGCCAGTGAGAAAGTTTCGAAGTTCAACTTGGGTCTGTCAGTGACATTTGCAACACGTGCAGCAATAACTTATAGAAAAATATTTGTAGGTTCACCATGTGCTCTTTCTTGCTATATTATAGTCAAAGTTTGCCAGCCATAACAAGCAAAACAAGTAATACTGTCGGCACAGGAATAATTTTAAGAAAATAACTAAATATACAAAATCTAACAGGAAGAAAGATGGGTATTCTTCTCTTAGTTAAAGAGTAACCACAATAAAACTCTAATTAAAAAAAAATAATATTCTAGAGCATCACCTCCTTCATTCCTTAACTATTAAGTCTTGTGCCATAACAGTAAAAAACCCCAAACCAATATCAACAAAGAATCTAAAAACTACCAAACAAACAAACAAATCATCCCCAGACAAGGATATCAAAAGCTTTCCTGTTTTGGTACAGAGTGAAAATCATGTCTTCTGAAGCTGCCACTCCCATCCTTCCAAGGATCCAAAGGTAATTTTCAATGACACCTGCAGATAGCTTTACTAACCACAGTATTAGTGCAAACGTGCATCAATATTTTAACAAAGCTTTATTTGATTACCTTCTACAGCAAAGAATATGTAATTTTTTTTTTACTGTACCACAGAGCTAAGTTACATTGTCATTGCTCTATCATCTCTCCTCTAAGGCTTGAAGAGTCTCATATTCCTTACAATATGCCTGAAAACTCCCGTTTCTACAGTAGCAATTCTTCCTCACCAAGAGGAGGGAATCTTTATTTGCAGATGGAATAAACACCACACAGCCTTGCTAGTTGGCCCTATCAAGAGGTACAATGTATTCTTCCAAAATTAAATGTCCATCACCTCACCCTTGTACCTGCAAGCACATTCATTCCACAGTTGCCAACAATAACATCACTAAACTCTCACCCTGCATGGTTGGAAAGGGATTCTAAGTATCCGAATAAAGGATACTTACAGCAAACTTTTTTTTTTTCCTCTTCCTCCTCTCTTATTGAAACTGGTACATGAAACTTTATAAATCTAACCTGGACAGCACAGGACCCTCATACTTCCATGTCTTTTTGTCCCCTCTCTCTATATCCACAGGAGCTGGCACAGGCTGCCCAGAAAAGTTGTAGATTCTCCTCTGCAAATTTTTAAAACTCACTTGGGCAAGTTCCTGAGCGACCTGATCAAGGTGAATCTGATTTAGATGGGAGGTTGAACTGGATAATCTCTAGAGATCCTTCACAATCCCTATCATTCTGTGACTGTGGGCTTCCTCAAATTTACTTACAGGCCTTTTTATGACATTTAACCATAATTCATATTTACTTATTTTAAAATAGAAATACACATAGTTCCTCAAAAATGTTCCTGAATTTTATAGTAGATACTAAGTGAGTTTGGTTAACATAAATTTAGATCAAATATACCTGGACAATAAACAACACATGATTATTTTTTAACATTCAGATTATGATTACCTTAGAAAACAAGAGGGAGCTATTTATTAACAGATTTAGTCATGATTAATAAGTCAGCATAATTCCACAGAACAAAACTAGGGATGAAAGAAATTCTTTTACCCCAGCCAGAATTTTTCTTTGCTACTAAGACTGTCCCTGTTCATTGATGAATGCCTTTGCTACACGGCTACTAAAGACTAAGTATACAGCCAGAACCCTCTTGTCTTCCTACATATTTTCTTTCTATTTAGACTCCAAATAGGACTTTTTGTATTTATCTCACAAGGATTAACATATCTCCACTATAAATCTAACTCTTGTACTGCAATGTAAGTTACTGAAGTGCTCCATAATCAAAACATAAGTATAAATTGCAGCTGATTAATTCAAAGTACAGAACTAGAGAATGGTCTGCAAAATCCTTCCACAGATTTCAAAATTATAGCTTTTCAGATCCACTCTGCTATATAGCTGGTCACATTGCATAGTTCAGACGTAGATTTATGATGTACTTATGTGCAATCAAAAGCCTTACTCATCAGCTTTTCCATATAAAAGCCTTACAATCCCAACTTCATTTAGATGCAGAGAGGATAGATTTTTCAGCAAGGCATTTGTCTTTTTCTGATCCATCCATCCAAGGCTCTGTCTGTTTAGAAAAGGCTTCCTATTCCAAAAAACACTTAAAATATCACAAGTTTCTTCAGCCATTGCATCAATACATCAATACGTCAGATGGTGGAAGTCATACTAGAGCACAGAAAGGAAGATTTTATGTTAATCATCTTCATTCAGAAATTCTCTATTCTGTGCCAGGGTTTATCCTTCACTTAAATCAGAGAGTGATTTATTAAAAGTTTGTACAGAAGTAAAAAAAAAAAAAAAAAAAAAAAAAAAAAAAAAAAAAAGAGTAAAACAAAATCACACATGTACATGAAATTAATTCTTCTGGTTGCTTTGATCGTTTGTTTCTTTGTGAGTTTTTGTATTTTTTGTTGGTTTTTTTTTTTTTT
>WBNH01011829.1:0-47388 GCA_013401255.1 Urocolius indicus | reverse complement strand
TCTGTATCTCTTCATCTCCTCCAAGCAGCGCACTAAAGCAGTGCATCTGGAAAAAGTACCAACTTAATGGGATTTCTTCCTGCATCCGATGTAGAAGCATCATTGATTTTAAAGATATGTGTCTTCCAAGTGATACTCAGTCCAGATGTCATGATCTTGAATACACTACATTTGAGACTATGTCTCAGATTATTCAAAAGATTGTCCTATATGGAACACTTAAGACTCATGAAAAGCAGTTTTCAGCCTGCAATGTCTGCAAAAGCACAAAATAATTTTAAAGCCTGTGGTTACTTTTTTTTTTTTTTTTATTCTTCACAGAGCCTGAAGTCTCTGCATTAGCCATGCATTGGATGCCAGTTGGATTAAATCATAGATCACTTCTCCCTCACCATCCCATGGCGCTCTGAAACACACTTTCTGTCTAGCACTTAGTCACAGCTTTGCAGAGAGCGAGGAGGAGAGGCACAAGGGCAACAACTTGGAATAAGAAAGTCAAAGCAAAAACAGCTACTAGCTTCAGTGCTGGTAGCTCTACAAAATGATCTGCCTCTATCTTCTATTTGTCTTTCACAGTATTTTGGCTCTATTTACTTCATAAAAGGTGATCTAAGTGTGCTAGGAAATGGAGTATATGTTCTTTAAAAAAAAAGAGATAACAACAACTGAAAGGGATGCATCTTCAATACCATAGCAAGCAGAATACTTCCTATGATGAGGTTTTTAATTTTAAATTGCTTGGTCTGTTAACCTACTCATTTAGAAAGCATCTCAATGGTAACTTATACTACTTTGCATTTGCCTCTGTTAATGGCTAAGTGTAATAACAGCACCAGTCTTACTCTATAAGACCACTTAAATAACCTCTCCTGACACAGTAGCAACTTGTTACTGAAGAATGAAAGGTATAATTACCACAAGAGGACTTTCATCCCTTAATATCAATAATGAAAGTGTCTACATGTCTGCCAAAGTATTCAGCCTGTTCTTCCTTCTCAAGGAATCATTTTAATTATTTTCTTCCTGTCACAGACTCAAACTTCTGACCACAGTCTGATTTGCTGCTCAGATGTTTACAGGGTTTATATAATTTTATTGAACTTTCAAGAGAGAATTTATAGGCCCTGTGGAAACTAAAGCAGTTCAAATAAGACAGACCAATGACTAAAGCAGTGTAACATGTTTCTTGGTCTTCCTTCAGCCATTTTGCTTACCCTGCTGTGATATCTTCCCTAGACTGTGGGCATATGTCACGTACCACTGAAAGACTTCTGTTTTTTTTAAGTTCCTTGCAAATGGAGTTTTGCCAGTCCTTTATTGACTTCTTTGCATTTCATGTAGCCTTTAGATGGTCCATTGGAAAATATATGTTTTGAAGATTGGCCTGTCCATATTGCTTGCATTTATCCTTTAAAACAGTATATGACAAATAGTTTTCATCAGTTTCTTTAATCCAAAGTTCTGCTGGTTTTTTTTCTACAATATTCAGAGTAATTTTATAGCAACTGCAATCTTGTCTGTTGATTGGTTTGCAAGCTTGAAATCCAAAGCCACTTACCTTTGAAGAACCCTGCCTGAAACAGATATCCATTTACAAGCAATCTGCAAGATTTATTTTGACAATACAGATTTAAACTTGACAAATATAACAAGACTCTCTAGAGTCTTACTGGCCAAAATACTCAATGCTTCTCTGAATATTCAGTTGAAGGCTATTATTTTTCTTTATAGTCAGTTCTTCTACTCTGTTTATCTCTGTATTTTAATCAAAATCTACAGGCCTTTTACAATATCTCTAGGGACGATAGGAATTATTCTTGCTGTTGGAGTGTGCCATCAGCATATCCATTTGAAAGTCTAACCTGGTCCTAAATATTCAACTAGAAAGGCCTGCAGCATTAAATCTATTTTCAGTTCCACACAGAAGTTACTAGGGTTCAGATCAATGAAATTTGTATTCAGCAACATGCTTAAATTTTTCTCATATTTTGTTTGGGGGATTTTTGGTTTTGTTTTTTTGGGGTTTTTTGGTTTTGCTTTTTTTTATTTTTAATTGATCAGACTATATAATCTTCTATTTTGTAAGGCATTACAATGTACTTGGCACTTACACCGGTCAAGCTAAGGGCAATTTCCAAGCTGATGAAAATCTCAACCATCACTGATACAGTAACTAGTAACTCTGAAATAAAGTGCCCCAGATCTTCACAAACTAACTCTCTACTTAGGTTTCTTTTCATAACTGGCTTTTTTGGTCATGAACCACAGCATGGTTTCCTTTAGCAATCACAAAAGTTGTTGCCATTTTTTATGTTACACTTGAGTTTTATAATGTAGAATCATAGAAGAGTTAATCTCATTTCCATGCCTTGATTTGACAGCTCTGGAATTTAGTATTCATGATGTTCCATTTTTACCCTCTGAGCCTACTGAGATTCACAACGCCCAAAGTCCTAACAGTCGGTACAAAGGGAAGAATTATTGCAAATTGCAATCCTCTAAGAGCATCTACCACTGTTGCGACAGTTCAATTCATATTGCCGAAATTCTATTAAAAGCTTAAGAAGAAAATGTGTGACTGTTTGGTTCTTAAATGCTGCAGCAACCATCAAATGAGCCATTTCATGATGACATGAAATTTTTTTCAACCTCTTCTGTATCAAAGCCTACATATGCAGCATTTGACCAAAAATTATCATTTGAGAAACATCTTATAAGCTTCTAAATAAGCCCAAAAATAAATTTATATTTGGTTGTTACAGGTGACCTTGCTGTATTACCAGTCCTTCCAATAAATGGCAAAAGTGTTATCCACCCCTACCAATCAGAGGAAAATTCATGATTACATATGTACATTTACATGTAAATGTGTAGATACAGATACGAATATACATAAACACACTATGATGTTCATCAAGTAGTTTTGTATCCTTTAAGACAAAAAACCTACCAAAATAATTAGCTTTTTTCCCATTTTTTCCTGTCTGTTGTCAGACTTTTTCATTTGAAAGTTTGTTTTTGTTTTCCAAATTAAAACAACTCAAGTGGTCTTGATGAGCTATTTTAAGTATAATATGCTTCCCACATTGCTATTCAAAAACCCACAATAATTAGGTCTTAGTCTAAGAATTCTCTGCTGTCCAAAACTTCATTATTTTTCTTAGCAACCAGATACTGGTTAGTGTTTTCCTGCCCTGACATAAAGCAACAACACTGGTTAATACATAACGCTTCATAAAGTGGTAACAAACTCCAATTCTCCAGTCTTTCATCATATGCCCAAAGTGTCAGGCAGTCTAGGAGTCCGGGCAGTCTATCTTCTAGAGGAACAGAAAGAAGTATTGTAATATTCTTATTAGATGTACTGACCCACAAATTATGTATTTTAAGGACAAAAAAAAAAAAAAGAAGTCTTATCTAAAAAGCAGACTCCTCATTAATTTCAGAGAATCAGAGACTAACAAGTGTATTCTTCATGTTTGTTTTTACTATTGGTAAGGATTTATTGGGTGAAGTAAAAGGCTTATCAAGTAGTAAAACTCACACTGAAGCATATCAATTACACTATCAAAGAGAGAAAGAGTAAAAGACTGGTGATTTTCTGCTGTTTTCAGTTTGAATAGATATTCCTTTGGCCCAACCTTCTATTACTTCATTGTTTCTAAATTTTCAAGGAAAAACAATTTAAGGAAAAAAAAAAGCATCCAATACTCTTCCAAGATCACATACACAGTTCCATTAGCACCGTGAGATTTCATCTAGAAAATTCAATAAGGGAGAATAGACTCAGGAGTGCAAAACTTGTACTATGTAAATTTATTAAGCAAACTAGGGATAACGCTGTCTCCCCACACCCAGCCTTCACAGAACAGTTCAGTCCCATCAGAAAAATCACATCTCACCAGGTTTTCAAGTGCAAACACCAAACAGCACAGTCAGATTGACTGTCCTTCCTTTACAGACTTTTATCCTCTTTGCCATCTTAAACACATAAACTATTAAGAAAATGCCATGGAGAGGCTATAGGTCTAAAAAGTCTTTGATGTTGGGAGGGGAAAGAGGTATCTGAGAAAATAAGTATCATTAGAGGCAAAGTCATCAATGCACCTAGATGCAAATAGCCTAATCAAACTGTAGTTGAAGCTAATGTAACATTATCTTCTAATTATAATGCCATTCTTATATTCTTAGTTACCAACAATAAAATACTGTTGATAAAAGACTGAAGGCAGAAATGGAAAAGCAGAATCTTAGACAACACAGTTACATATAGAGTACATAGGTTTTGTGTGCATTTGATCTAGTTCCCATTCTTCAGACTGAGTGATAAGTGCTTAGTGAAGAGCAATGCACCTTCCAAGACTCATTCCTGTTTGAATTGGTAAAAAATAAAGTGCTTGTCAACTTTTCTTTAACATCACTGCCAATCATAGAATCGTATAAATAAAAATTTTGCCTTTTCTATTAGACAAAAAGTGTTGCAGTAGTACCAAAATAATAATCTGTTATAAACCAGGCAACACTCTAGCTAGGCAGGGGACAAGTTGTGCATATGTAAGCAGGAAGAAAGTGTCACAAGGAAGACACCAAGGGTACCACTTAACTGAATACAAGATAACATATCCATACAGCAGAAAGGGAAGTGTTAGAATACACTAGTTAGAATGGTATTCCTATACTTTCTTATGCGCTAAAAAACAAGGCAAAACCTTCACTAGTTATGTAACTGAGCCACCACTTAATGGGAACTAGAGACCCAGCTTATACAAGAACAAAGATATTTCTCCTGTGTTGAAGTAGGTTGTACTTAGCATGGGGACAGTCCTTCACGATTTGTATCCTTTACTTGTAACGGTTTTGACTGAAAGCAGAATTTAGATCAGAAGAACTTGTTTTCACATATCCAGAAGTACATAAAGGCAAGCCAGGATGTGACATGTGAAAAAGCTAGGATTCCTAGCTTCCAGCCAAGCTCCACTATTTCAACTATTTACAGTATTGCAAACTTTTGAGTAAAACACACACCAAAAACAGAAAGTCACTCTCCTGCAGAACATACTTGCCAAGTATAACCTAGATTTACCTTTCTTCTTACCTACAGCATTTTTATTACAAGTTTTCAGAAGTCTCTCCAACACTGACTCCTGTTTTCCCTTTTCCATCTAAGAAAAGCACAAGCTGCTGCCGCCACCACCACCAAACATCAGTAAATAAACCAAACTTACTATTTTTCCTGCAAATATTTGGATAGGGCATCTCTTCACTCATGTTAATCAAATAAATGGTATGAAAGAGGAGACAGAGGGAAAAAAAGCCTTATCCAGGTCTAGGCTGGCGTAAACTAATTCCAGCCTACAGTCTAAAACAGCAGTAATCACTGTTAGGTTCTGGCACCTCAGCTTAAAGAAAATATTAAATTAGAAGTTGTTTAACACTTCATGTCTTTTTAAAACTGTGGTATTTTTTTTATCACTGCAGAAAATCATATGAAAATTTTATGGGGAAAGAAAAGAAGTTAAATAGCTTTAGTCAGATAAACTTTAAAGATAGCTCATTTTTATTATGAAGTTACACAATACAATACTTCAAATTTACCGAGTTCATTTACCAAATGCTAGGTCTTATTTTTATTTCAATTTATAGTAAAATCAAGAAGATTGTAGTGAGCATGCTGTTATTTTGAAAATAAACAAGGAATTTGAAAAAAGAGCTGTCCAGACTGAGAAACAGCCATGGTAATGCAGTAGGTTAAAGAAAGGCTAAGACTAGGGTCAGGCTACGGTGACAATAAATTTACCAAAAAAATGTACCACTAACATTCAGGATTTTTTCTCCATGAATACTACACATTTTAAAAGCAAATTTGATTCACTATTTCTTACTTAGAAGTAAATCACACTTCAAATGTTTGTCATATATACTGTCATATTATTTGTCATATATTGTCATATAGTCAAAAAAGGTTACTTTCCCTATTTTAAAATACAACAACAAAAGGATAGAAAATAATTGAATCTACTAAAAGCAAAAAAAAAAAAAAGTAAAGTATAATTAAAAGCAAAACAAACAAAAAGTGCTACACAGTAGAAATTTTTTCACGATATTTACAGACAAAAACATTCACTTTAAGTCTTCACTGACTACTGTGGCTTAACAAGGAATGAATACAGCCAAATCACAGAAGTGATGGCAATATACTCCCCTCAACAGAAAAATTATTACTTTACAGAGAACCAGATACTTATCTGCAGAGACATACAAAAGAGGATCAACTTGCACGCAAGAAATCTTCTTTTCTTTCTGCCTCTGGAGGAGAAAAATTGGCACAGCTAAATTCCTTCAGCTGTTATGAAAACATGTTAAATGATTCCTGTTGATCTAACTGCTGAAAATTCAACTCTTTATCTTCAGTATTATGTAACAAGTTTCTAACACTTACTAACATCCATTGTTAACGTCAACATATAAAACCACCTCTTTCCCTTGATATCTAGTTGTGGAGGCACTTGTGTACTCTGGGACCTTTGTAATCACCAGCTTGACTACCAGCTGGGATACCTAATGAGATCCAGGCAAAACTCATCATCTATTGATTAAACTCATTTTTATAAACCTTCAGCTCCTGTTTGTATACCATTAAGGAGTATTGAAACTTCTGCAGTCAATGCTATCTGATTATGATACATTTTTTTCAATAATCTGCATATTAAGTAAGGTCTCTCCTTATTACGCTATTAGACCAGTAAGATTCTATAGAGGATGTCTGTACTGTGTCTGTGACTGTGGGGCTGAGCCCTCCACAACCTTTGTTGTGTTTATTGTGTTTATCCTCACTACAGTCTTGCAAGGTGTGTGAAAGCTGCCGAGCCAAGCTGAAGAGCAGTAAAAATAAGCAATATATTAAAGAATGTTTTGGAGGTGTTTGGTAGAACAGGAAATCTAGTTTGTGTCTTTAGTTCTATGCTGAGTCCTATGCTTTTTCTTCTCTAATTTTTCTGTTAGGTGAAATACTGAATATCCTTTTCAATTCTCTCCCTTTTAAAACCCAAAACGAACTCAACAAAAAACCTCCACATCTGCTTTTATGTGTAAAATATTTGCAGAATGTAAAAAAGAAATGGATTTTTTAATCAAAGAGTTTCTAAAATAAAGTTAAATCATATTATTTATTTTATTTTAAGAAACTTACAAAAATAAGCCACTCAAAAGGCACAATTCGACAAAAATATTTCTCCCAGTTTTCACAGCATTTCATTTCTTATATATTTCACTCCTAATGCTGTTTAAAAACTTGCTGTATTACATACGGATTCTCTTCAGTTAAGAGCAACAGAATTTCACACCTTATATGCTAGCATATCATAGTGAACTAAACCAGAGTTAAAAAAAAAAAATTATTTCCATTTAAGTGTTTAGGACTCTATTTCTTTTTTTTCTTTAATGTAGTGTAATGGAATGGACCAGCCATAAACCTATACTATTTCTTCCAAGTCACAAAACAGAAACCTAATGACTCAGTTTGTTCCACTTCAGCAGCAAGGATCAGCACTGGTTTTGTGACACGTCAAACACACCTGATAGATAAAGTTGGAAGTATAGATTGTGTATAGGGTATAGCAACATTGCCAAAGCATGCAGAGTTGCAACTAGGAAGGCTAAAGCCCTTTTAGAATTAAACTTGGCCAAGAAAGCTAAGGAAAAAAAAAGAAGAGTTTTTTTCAGGTACATCAGCAGCAGAAGGAAGATTAGGGGTAATGTGGGCCTGCTGCTAAACACAGAGGGTGCCCTGGTGACAAAGGATGCAGAGAAGGCCGAACTACTGAACGTCTTCTTTGCTTTCAGTCTTTGTGGCCATAGCTGGCCCTCGGGAAGCCAAGTCCAGCAAGAATAGTAGGATGGCATGGACAATAGAGGACTTGCCCTGGATGGAAAAGGAAGAGGTTAAAGACTTTTTGGCCAAGCTTAACCGTCATAAGTCGATGGATCCTGATGGGATGCATCCAAGAGTGCTGAGGGAGCTGGCTGATGTGATTGCTAAGCCGATCTCCATAATTTTTGAACAATCATGGAGGACAGTTGAGGTGCCTGAGGACTGGAGAAAGGTCAATGTCATTCCTGTCTTCAAAAAGGGCAAGAAGGACAACCTGGGAAACTACAGGCCAGTCAGTCTCACCTCTATCCCTGGAAAGGTGATGGAACAACTCATCCTGAATATAGTCATTAAACATATGAAGGAAAAGATGGTTATGAGGGGGACTCAACATTGATTCACAAAGGGGCTTGAGAATTGGGTAGAGAGAAACCTCGTGAGGTTCAAAAAGGGCAAATGCAGAGTCCTGCCTCTTGGCAGGAACAATCCCATGCACCAGTACAGGCTGGGGATTGACCTGCTGGATAGCAGCTCTACAGAGAGGCATCTGGGAGTGCTGGTTGACAATAAACTGAATATGAGCCAGCAACATGCCCTTGTGGCCAAGAAGGCCAATGGCATCCTGGGATGCATCAAGAAGTGGCCCTACTGTGTTCTGATGAGGCCTCATCTAGAGTACTGTGTCCAGTTCTGGGTTCCTCAGCTCAAGAGGGACAGAGAACTTTTGGAGAGATTCCAGTGCAGGTCCATCAAGATGATCAGGGGACTGGAGCATCTTCCTTATGAGGAAAGGCTGTGGGAACTGGGGCTGTTTAGTCTAGAGAAGAAAAGACTGATGGGGGATCTCATTAATATTTACAAGTATATAAATAGTGAATGTCAGGAGGTTGGGACATCCTTTTTTTCGATGGTATCTAGTAACAGGTCAAGAGGTAATGAGACAAAGCTGGAACACAAAAAGTTCAATTTAAACATAAGAAAAAACTATTTTACTGTGAGGGTGAAGGAGCCATGGCATAGGCTGCCCAGGGAGAGTGTGGATCTTCAAGACCTGCCTGGACACATTCCTATGCGGCCTGATCTAGGTGGACCTATTTCTGCAGAGCGGGTGAAGTAGGTGACCTCTAAAGGTCCCTTCCAACACCTACCAAAAAAAAAAAATTAAAATCAACTTTTCTTTTTGTACAGGACACCATTATCTAGCATCTGAGTGACTCTGCCCAGAGAAATTTCATCTTCTGTGGAACTTCATTGTATGTGGCTCTTATTTAGTAATCATACTAACACTGAGAGAGAGCACTCCAGTATGTCTAATTGAAGGAATTAGCATCAGTGCATTATTATTCAATTGGGGAAATCTGAATTAATAAAACAGTCTCACAACTACAAAAATGTCATTCATTGCTTGGCAGCTGCATTCATTTACTTGACCTCATTGTTTTTTGGCAATAGGCTCCTTATGCTACAGCTTTTCTTTTTCCTTTTAGGACTTTCATAGCAGGCCAGTATTTTCTCCTATCATGACATTTTACTATCAATCCATTATCCATTACCTTCCTGGCATTTGCAGACTTGAGAAAAAGCCTCATCTGGGATTTGGCATTCTATCCAGTGTCTGATAAACATTATAAATTTTATGCCTTCTCTTGTGGTGTAAAGTGGAAAAATATGGCATGCAGTTATGTCACTGTCCTCAGCCAGGGCTGCCTTCACTATAAAATCCTCCAAAAAGAACTATAATAACATAGTACCTCTAAAAGCACTGTAACAGGAAAATTGAAAAGGAAGAGTGTGAGTTCTCTTGGAGATTTTAGGTTTTCTGAACATGTTAAAAGAGCTTTTATTTTGAAAATAAAGTTTCTCATTTTAAAAACTTTGAAACTTTGCCTCTAAATCAGTAATGCGTCATCCATTTCTGAGTGGACTGAACATCAAAACTAAAGAGGTTTCTTTGAAGACACAGTCTTTGTTGCAACTTTGCCATAACTACAGAAAAGCTAAAGAAACAAAGATTAAAAGATAAAATAAAAGAAAATCTGAATAGGTAGAGATGTGACTGTGACCATCTGACTAGATGCGTTTGTACTCTTGTGTACAGGACACATTTTACTCTGATTAGTTTGCATATTAGGCTGTTCTGGATACTGAATAACAATTCTATTTCTCTGTGAATAGCAATAGAACAGAGCTGAAATTAATTGTAACAATAAGAGCTTTACTTTTAAAATATCCTGATAAATTTCCATAGGCAGATGCAACTCCTAAAAATCTCCATGATGCTAATAAAAAGGTGTGAAAATGTTACTGGTTTCATGTTTTGAAAATTGCATCTTAGCTGCTATAAGTACACTGCTATAAGTACACTGTCTAAAATTTGTGCATACTGAAGTGATATATCACAGGGCTCTTGTGCTTCCAGGTCTCTATAACAACAAAGGTGGAAAAAAAACTCAGTGTCTCCAAACTGGTATCTGTTAGGGTTATTTCTAATATGCAAGAATTTGCTGGGTTAAGCACTTACTATCACAGCCAGGCTGTGATAGGTGATGATATATCACTTTGACTTGTTTATCTTCCCAATAAAATCAATATTATGTTGTAATTTATTTTAGTAAGACACAATTTTAAGTGCTCCCTCCTGTAATGTATGTACCACATTATTTTCTCTCATACATTAGCATATTTTATTGCTTTATGCAGTCATACTTGGATAAAATGACACAAAATAGGTGATTTCAATGTAAGATAGCTCAAGGTTAGTCACCTACTGTGATTAAAACAGCTACTAGTGGTAAAACAGCTATTGCTAATCTAATAGCAATGTATCTGTAAAGAGGGTAATGAAAAAACTATCTCCTCTGACTTAATGAAAACTGCATTAATATTAATAGAAGGTTTGGAGAATAGGTACTTGGGATAGTAAATAGTTTGGCTCTCTGTGATACAAAATAGGTGTACTTGTCTAAGACAGTATTTTTTCCATATGCCATCACACACTTGCAGTTCTCAAATTCTGGTGCTGCTGAGGTGAATCATACCAACACATTTCCGTATTCATCCATCCTATTGTGTCCTGAAAATGCTCTGAAAGCATACCCACTAGTGAGACCTCCATGTAAAAGCTTGGAACAAAACCAGATTTAGGAGACACTTGGTTTCTTATTCTATGCACCAATTCAGTGATTTAGTACTCACCCACCACTTGCTGTCCCCTCTCTGGCCAAGCTGAAACAGTCATCAGATGGTGAGGGCAGAAGCCAGACATGCATATACACAAACATCCACAGCAACAATTGTTGAGAAATTGATTCTTTTATGACCATGATATTACAACATAGAAAAGAGAATTTGAAAGCACTCCTGAAGTTTCTAGAAAACGTAACAGTTCCAGTCTGAGAGACTGAGAAATAATCCTCAGACATACTCAAGAAATATTTCTATAACTATTTCTTACCCTAAGATAACTGCTACACAAGTTGTGTTAAAACACTAAAAAGAGTCTTAAGGAACAGGATTCTGAAGACATCTGTTTCATCCTTTGAGCAACTACTCACTTTGTTTCTCTGACATTCTGCACAAGGAATCATTTATCTATGTAAACCTGGATGTCTGTGGATCCCCTAATCATCAGCAGAGCTCTAGCACGTAGCATGCTTATGCTCTGTGATTTGGAGAATGATTCCTAAAACAAACATCTAAAATGGATGAGATAAATTACACCTTGAAAGTGTTCCACTCTCTTCTATAACTGTAGGTGAATGTAATTAATTCAAATGCCTATCTCTACACAGTCAAAGTACAGACTTATAGTAAATGTGTCCCAATCTGTTTAGGCACTTCTGAAGTTTAACTTCCCCCTGAGCTGATATATTTTTAAAACTGAGTTATCTACAAATAACATATAATAGGATTGCATCATCCAGTAGGTTTTGTTTGCTTTCCTTTCATCCTACCATTACAGATCATGTGAATTTCCTTTTGGCCAGCCTAATATGAGTACTTCAGTCAGTACTTTATCTATATCTTACCTTCAATTTAGGAATGGTGATAGAGTATGACTGGTTTTGTATACTTACGGAACAAAGCTCCTGCATTTTCTGTACATCGATGCACACAGCTTGGGGAACAAGCATGAGGAATTGGAGATATGACTGAGGATGCAGGGCTGTGATCTCATTGCAGTTACAAAGACATGGTGGGACAGCTGCCATGACTGGAGCACAGCCATGGGTGGCTATGTGCTATTTAGAAAAGACAGGAAAACAAGGCAAGGGAGTGGAGTTGTTCTCTATGTGAGAGAGCAATTAGAGTGCATTGAGCTCTGCATGGAGGGTGGATGAGGGGTAGGTTGAGTGCTTATGGGTGAGAATTAAGGGGCAGGGTAATGTAGGAGATACTATCGTGGGAGTTTACTATAGGCCACCTGATCAGGAAGTGGATATAGCCTTTTACAAACAGATGAGAGTCACAATCCCTTGTCCTCAGGGGGGAAGTTGATAAGGTATTCTACAGACAGCTGTGAGTAGCTGCAAAATCACAGGCCCTGGTTCTCATGGGGGATTTCAACTACTCAGACGTCTACTGGAAGACCTACATGGCTAGTCACAGACCAGGAGGTTCCTTAAATGCATCAGTGATAACTTCTTGATGCAAATGGTGGATGTGACAACTAGGAGAGGAGCACTATTGGATCTTGTACTCATGAGCAAGCAGGGTCTGGTTGAAGTGGTAAAGGTTGAGGGCAGCCTTGGCTGCAGTGACCATGAGATGGTGGAGTTCAGGATCTTGTGAGGCAGGAATGGAATACTGAGCAGGATCACAACCCTGAACTTTAGCAGGGCCAACTTTGGCCTTTTCAAGCAATTGCTAGGGGACATCTCATAGGACAAGGTATTAGAAGATAAAAGGGCCCAAGATAGTTGATCTCTGTTCAAAGATCCAGGCTGAAGATCAGAGTATCCCATCAAGAAAGAAATCAAGAAAGGGAGCCAGGAGACCCATATGGTTTAAAAGGGAAGTCTTGGGCAACCTCAAGTGGAAGAAGAGAGTCTATAGATCATGGAAGGAAGAGATGGCAACTTGGGATGAATATAAGACTGTTGTCAGATGATGTAGGGAGGCAACTAGGAAAGCTCAAGCCTCGTTGGAATTGCACCTTGCAAGGGAGATCAAGGAAAACAAGAAGGGCTTCTTAAAATATATTGCAGATAAAACTAATGCTAGAGGCAATATAGGCCCTCANGATGATCTCATAAATGTTTACAAATATGCAAAGAGTAGGTGTCAGGAAGATGGAGCCAGGCTCTTCTCGATGATAGATATCGTCGGACAAGGGGCAACGGGTACAAGAGGGAACATAAGCAGTTCTAAAGAAAGACAAGGAATAATTTCTTTACTGTGAGGGTGAGAGCACTGGAACATGCTGCCCAGATGGGTTGTGGAGTCTCCTTCTCTGGAGACATTAAAAAACCATCTGGATGAGTTCCTGTGTGACCTTCTCTAGATGGTCCTGCTCTGGCAGGGGGATTGGACTAAATGATCTTTCAAGGTCCCTTCCAACCCTTGAGACTCTGTGGTTCTGTGATTTCCTGGTGAAGCTGCTCAGCCAAGCACACACAGTCCAGGACATTCCTACAGAATGTTGACAACAACTTCCTGTTACAAGTGGTGGAGGAACCAACAAGGAGAGGTGTGTTGCTGGACCTTCTTCTAACAAATAAAGAAGGTCTGGTTGAAAATGTGAAGGTTGGAGCTAACCTTGGCTCCAGTGACTATGAGATGATAGAGCTCAAGATCCTGTTTGTAATATGGTGACTATGGACTATGGTGACTATGGTGACTATGTGACTATGGACTTCAGGTGAGCTGAATTTGGCCTCTTTGAAGGAATCTCACGGGATAGGATTCTAGGTAGTAGGAATGTCCAAGAAAACTTATCAATCGTCAAGTATCATGTCCTCCAAACCCAGCATTGATGTGTCCCCAGAACTAGAAAATCAGGAAGCAGAAGCAAGAAGCTTACATGCATGATCACAGAGCGACTGGGGCAATTCAAAGAGAAGAGAGAAATCTACATAAAGTGGAAAGAGGGCCTGGGAAGAGTATAAGAACACTGCCAGAGCATGCAGGAGTGCAACCAGGAAGGCTAAAGCCCTTTTGGAATTAAACCTGGCAAAGAAAGTAAAGGAAAACAAGACAGGTTTCTTCAAGTACTTCAGCAAAAGGAATATTAGGGAGAATATGAGCCCACTGCTAAATGACACAGGTGCCCTGGTGACAGAGGATACAGAGAAGGCAGAGCTACTGAACACCTTTTTTACTTCAGTCCAAGGCTGGCCCTCGAGAAGCCCAGTCAATGATGGATAGTGAGATAGTCTGAAGAATGGAAGATACACCCTTGATGGATGAGGATGGCGTTAGAGACCTGCTAAGCAAGATGGACACCTACAAATCCCTGAGTTGTGATGGGATGGACCCATAAGTGTGGAAGGTGATTGCTGATGTTTTTGCTATGCCACTCTCCATCATTTTTTAATGATTGTGGAGGACTGGTGAGTTGCCTGAGGGCTAGAGGAAGGCCAATGTCACTCCAGTCTTCAAAAAAAGAAAGAAATATGAACTGTAAAATGACAATTCAGTCAGTCAGCCTCCCCTCCATCCCTGGAAAGGTGATGGAACAACTCATCTAGGATGTCGACTTTAAGCACACAAAGGAGAAGATGGATTCAGCAGTAGATGTCATCTACCTTGTCTTCAGCAAGGCATTTGACACTGTCTCCCATAACATCCTCATCAGAAAGCTCAAGCAATGTGGCTTGGGTGAGTGGACAGTGAAGTGGATCGAGAACTGGCTGAATGATAGAGCCCAGAGGGTGGTCATCAGCAGAGCTGAATCAAGTTGGAAGCCTGTGGCCAGTGGAGTTCCACAAGGATTGGTTCTGGGGCCAGTCTTATTCAACATCATCAGTGATCTGGATACGGGGACAGAATGTACCCTCAGCAAGTTGGCTGATGGCACCAGACTGAGAGAACTGGCTGATTCGCCAGAAGGCTGTGCTGCCATTCAGCAGGATCTCGACCAGCTTGAGAGTTGGGCACAGAAGAGCCTCATGAGGTTCAATGAGGACAAGTGCAGAGTCCTGCACCTGAAAAGGAACAACCTCATTCACTAGTACAGGCTGGGGATTGACCTGCTGGAGAACAGCTCTGCAGAGAGAGACCTGGGAGTCCTGGTTGATAACAAACTAAAAATGAGCCAGCAATATGCCCTCATGACCAAGGAGGACCATCTTGGGATGCATCAAGAAGAATTGTTCCAGCAGGTTGAGGGATCTTCTCTTCCCTCTCTACTCTGCCCTGGTGAGGCCTCATCTGGAGTCCTGTGGCCATTTCTGGGCTCTCCACCTCAAGAGGGATGGGGAACTTCTGGAGAGAGTCCAGCGCAGGGCCACCAAGATGACCAGGGGACTGGAGCATCTTGCTTATGAGAAAAGTCTGCAGGACCTGGGGCTGTTTAGCCCAGAAAGAAAAGACTAAGAGGGGACCTCATTAATGCTTAGAAGTATTTAAAAGGTGGGTGTCAAGAGGATGAGACAACACTTTTTTCTGTAGTTCCCAGTGACAGGAGAAATAGTAATGGGCACAAGGTGAAACACAAAAAGTTCCACTTGAATATAAGGAAAAACTTCTTTACTGTAAGGGTGAGGGAGCACTGGCACAGGCTGCACAGGGAGGTTGTAGAGTCTCCTTCCCTGAAGGTTTTCAAACACCTGCTTGCACACACATCTGTGTGACCTGATCTAGGTGGTCCTACTTTAGCAAGGGAGTTGGATTAGTTGATCTCTAGAGTTCCATTCCAATCCTTACCATTCTATGATTCTATGGTAAAAGCCACTTATGGAAAAGCTAAAAAAATTACTCAACATAGACAAAACATTTTTTAAGGAAAAAAATATCACCATAACATATGAACCAGTACACGAATCCTAATTCTAAGATTTATGGGAGAAACTAAAGGGGAAATAAAGATCAGGCAGATGGATCATTTGACTGGAATTAATAGAAAGAATTAATAGAAATAGAAAATACAACCACTCTACAGTAAAAATTATCCCAGTAGCTGCCAAACAACCTGGAACAAAAGACAGAAATTTCTAAGTTAAGTTTAAAAAGATACTCTATAAAAAAATGAAAAATAAATAGGAAAGGGATATCTTAATGAGGCAAGCTTAGACTGGCACCAGAGGTTCAAATGTTCTCACTGTTTTGGCCACTCTAAATATTCATCAGTCAAAGAGAATAAATTGAATACTGTGAATGTAATTGTGACTAAATTTTGCAGAATGAGAGCACCACAAACAAAAAAAGTAACAAAAAAATGAAGTAGGTTTTCTAATTTCTGCATGAACATTAATGGTTCAGTGGCACCTTTGTTAAAAATAATGGTTTGCTCTTTACCACTGTCTAGTATTTTTATCATTACTCTTGCTCCTGTCCTCATTCCCAGAACTGTCTGCTTTTCAAAAGTGCCTTATTCCTCTGAAGAGATGTATTCTGGATAAAACTGGGATAGAAAATAACGATTGTCATTGTTAGAAAACCTACCAGTCAGAACAAGATTTTAATATGAAATTATTATAAGAAATATTCTAAAAGTGAGAAAATAATAAATAACTGAAAATGAAAAAGCAAGAAAGGAATCCTACATAGGTGGAGAAAAGCAAGAGAAAACAAGAAGTATTATTATGCATGGAAGTTAATAGATTAGCTTTTTGTTATATATTGTTCCCATTATCCGAGATCTAGTCATAGTTGCACTCACAACATTCACTTTATTCCCTTTTATCACAGAATTAATTGCATGGCCATGGTAAAACAATAAGCTAATACAATAAATTTTACTTTTATTTTCCTTCCAGCCTCAAACACTTTGCAGATCTGCCCCTTTCAGCCTTTCTTTCACACATTAGCAACATTTGGGACAAAACTGTGAAGACTCAGAAAAATTCTGAGCATTTGTGCATATGTCCTGTGTTTGCTGATTAGGCTCTGAGAGCTGCAAATCAAATTTTCATCTTTATATCACAGAAAAAAAAGTAAGTGTAGCATGCCAGTCTGCTTCAGAAACATGCCAGCCCTTGCAGAGCACAGAAATTAATAGGTATAATGAGCCAGAGTTATTTTCTAGAAGCTAGTCATTCTTGTCAATTACTTAATATGTGCCTTACTAACGACTTGCTGACCTAACTGGTATGTTGTACAATGAAGACTCTTGTATGTTTAAGATGACCAGGTTTTGCCAGTTATGAGTAATGTAAGGTCATCTTAAATGAGTGTTAATAAAAACTTTGTATCACCTCACACTTGCATGAATTCTCTAACACATCGCATAGTGGAGAAGTAATTTATCAATACTTAAGTGATTTTTAGAAAAAAATGTCCAGATCCTCTGGATAAGCAGAGATCTATTTTATGAAAACCAGGACTAGGAGAGGTGGTAAAATGGTGTTATTATACACAATCATGCCTCTCTAGTCTTGGAGTTGGTGGGTGCAACTCTGGCTTGTGCCAACTGCTAATATTTGTGCCAAAACAAACCAGGATCATTTTTTATGCCAGTGGATAGGAAACTACCGTGAAAAGAACTTTTATAATATCCTTTTTGTATAGTGACATTCCATATAAATCAAGGAATATCTTTGAGTCTGAGTAAACATGAGATCCTGTCTCCATTGGAATTTTTGCCATGGATTTCAGAAGAGGCAGAATTTTAACTGCTGTGTTTAAGACTGCTTTGCTTTAGAGGATGTAGTGTCAGTCCAGAGATTGCGATGGTCTAAGCAGGAATGCCAACTGGGAAAACTCCACTCCTCTTTGTGTACTGAGCATTTTTTCTGCTGAGCTGTGCCATTCTTGGAACATTTCTTGGGTAAATGGCAGACGCTGACTGTGGTTCTCTAGGGCAGGCTATTTCATTTTTGTTGTTGTTTATTTTCAATGAAAGGCTGAACCACAAGCTTCTAGTCTTAAGGAGGAAAGCAAAAGCAGTGTTTGGTTCTATTGGGTTGTGGGAAGTTCTAAATTTTGTACATTTTCTCTTACATTTAGGACAGCAGTCTGAGAGACAGCTTGCTAGAAAGTTAGTAGTTTAGAATAATTTTTCTTCTGCCTTAGAAAACTGTAAAATATTAAATAAATTGGAGAATTAAAATGTTTAAAAGCCCAGATACAAGCCTTGAAACTTTGGGAAACACACAATAAAGTATGCAAGACAATATAAAAAATGGGACAAATTGTGCTTTAATTTAACTTGGTGTCAGTTGTAAATATTTAAAATGATTGATGGTCTTCTTAATCTACACCCATTCAGCCATAAATTAAAAATAAGCAAAATGTTTTAAAATAGGCTTTCATATAATTCTGATAAGGTTAAGAATATCAGAAATAATACAATTTCTTTTTACCAGATGATCACTTTTATTTTAACAGGAATATGCCCTACAATGTAGCTACATGCATAGCATTTTCAATCTTCAAAGAAGAAATTCCACTCATCAGTTATTATAGATATGTAGAAAATTATAGGTAGTAGTGATATGTCATAAAAGTCCTTGGTAAAGGATGAAATTTAGACCCTCTGATAGGCTACGTATGATGATATATCACTTACCTTTTAAAGACAGATGTCAAGAATTGACCCAAATCAGTTTTACAAATGTACTACGGCCTGTTTCATTTAACTCTCCATCCCGGTGAGAGAACCCTTATATTCATTTTCTTTAGCAGGATTTTTTTTAAAGGAGAACATGAAGAATTACAGTAGTAAAAAAATTGAGTGTATTCTAGAAGAATGGCCAAGATGAATGAGTGAAATAGCAATTCCTTTCTATTTTGTTATGTAAAAAATTATGGTCATCCTTCTTTTAATCCACAAAACAACTAATTTCATCTCATCTCTGAATACTGAATTTTTAAAATAATGTAATAATGTATCAGGAGTTCTAAGGGACCATATAATCTGAAAGCTTGATTTAATTAATAAAATCACCAGGGGAAAAACTGGAGATGCATAGGTCAGGGTCATGTAACAGTAGAAGAATAGATTTTCTGAATCACAGCAAACATCCATCAAGTCCTGCACCTTCAATCAATAGATATGGCATAGAAGAGGTGTGACTATGTAGAAATGCTTTGCTAGGACAATGAAAATAAAGATAAAATCAAACTCCCAATATTTTAAAATCTCTAAGTTAAAACAGTTAGATGAACATTTATATTGATTCTAAAAAGCGTTTTCATGTACTTTATCAAAGCCTTTGAAAAATATTCATTTAAAGTAAATTCAGTATTTTCCTAAATGAAGCACATTGCAGAGTCATTAATGATACAGGAACACTGCATCACATGTTCTTATTCAGACTAAATTTTGGATATCGATTAGTGAAATTAGTCAGTCTGAATGACTATTAAATGAGGTATGTATCTGCACTATATTAACTTTGAGAATTTTTGAGGCTTCCTAATAACAGTAATATCCCTTTAGCACATTTATTGGGTAGAAATATTTTAATAGTTTCTTATTATAAACTGGAAACATTTTTTAAAAATTTAATGGTGCTTCATATAATATTAAATGTATTTATAATGTATTTAAGAATTCTAGGCTTATCTATCCCAATTTTTTTTCTTTGTTATACAGGTACTTTTCACATACATCTTTAGGAAATGTATTTAGATAATGTTTTTAAAGCTATTTAAAGGGCTTAAAAATCTAAGTCAATGAGGTGCGTTTGAAAATATTATTCAGAATAAACAGTAATTTCCATGTTGAGCAGGATTTTAGATAAAACTCACAGGACCTTGAATTAACAGAGAAAATGTATGTTTTTGATAACTCTACATGAGCGTGGCAAATCCACTACCTGACTGCAATGTTCAGACTTATTTTATAGGTTTTGTAGTTTTTATCTGGACATGCTTAAAGAACTTCAAAATGTTCTTTTGTATTTTGATATAGACTGACAAAGCATAGAATCTTTGATTGTCAAAGCCTTGCACTATTCTTTTCATATATTCCAGTAAGATCTCAAAATTGCAAGAGGAAGTAAAAAGAGTTACTTATAGAGTTTGTGGATGCATCAGAGACTCCAAAGGTTTGTGCAGCCTATTATAAGTGTCCTGTGGCACAGTGAACTTATTTCCACACGTTCCTCAGTATTCTCTACTGTTCATAAAGGTCACAAGATAACAGTGTTCATAAGTAGAAGTTAGATGTGGCATATTGATCCTGAAATCATTAGTTAGTGATTATAAGCACTTTTGTAACATGTCTCTCTTGAATTTCAATACTGATTAGACTGCCTTAGAATATAGTTCAATTGAGATCAAATGAAAAGAGCAAGGATGTCAGAAATTAAACTGGACATAAAACATACAGTGAAAGAAAAAAGCCATACATAAAAACCACTTATTTCTTTGCCTAAATACTCATTCTCTTCTGTTGCTGCTGGCAACCAGAATACTGGTAGCCAGCTCCTTTCAGAAGCTCCCACCGTTTTCCTCTACACCTCAGGAGTAAGGTAAATGTATTTAAAGTGTCTTAATATCAAATTCAGCTCTCAAAACGGCCACTTCATTCACAAATGCAGAGGCAGAAATGTTATTTGTCAGTTTAAAATGTGACCTTTGCCCTTCTAGGATGCTGTTTCAAAGCCACTGTTCCTCTGTGTATATGAATGTGTAAGTACATATGTTAAGTGCATGAGGAGCTGTTTGCAATGCAATGTGTGAGTATGTTATGAGCTGGCCAAAAAACCCTAGATTTCTAACGAAGTAACTCTTCTGAGAAATAAATACACTGCCACATAACTCATCTCTGTCTCAGTAGATCTCTCCATACATCTACAGAAATCAGAAGAGTGATGTCACAAGGCAACATCAGCACAGAAGAAGGGCTGTTGTGGTGGTGTCATCTTCTAAAGCCAAGGACAAGCCAAGGACATGCGGTTCTCCGAACAGAGAGTTAGTTGCAGGTAATCATTACCACTTCCATGTGTCATGCTCCAGAATTTTCCAATTTTTTGAACACAGCATTGCCAGTTTGATTTCCAGCCTTCCATGGACAAATGCATGAATTTCTTATGAGAACTTGCATAATCTGTGTTTCAGGTTTTTTTGAAGCTGATGTCTGCCAAGAGTAATATTTCAATGGTGTGAAAGTCTCTGATAACCTAAGTATTACAACCACAATTTATACACATCATACAAGTACATTATCTCAGAGAAAAATCTAGGATTTCTGCTTTTAACAGTGTTAAGAATGCAATCAGAATTATTTATTGCTTTTTAGTTAACAATGGTCTCTGATCTTTTAAAAATTAACCAAAGTATCTGGATTTGCTTTGTAAGGTTTAAAGTCACAGAAATTATAAAATATTAAGAGATAACTTTAAACTGGTTTTTTTGGAAGAAGAGACAAGGTTCCTGTACAAGAAATGCAAAGCATTTCTTATGAATCTCAGGTAAGTGGGTCATAAGTTAGTGTAAAAGTGCAGCTTTGGAGCCACTTCAAATCTAATCCAAATTTCACAAGCCTATAGTCTTGTAATCTCCCGCTTTATTGTTGATTACCCTGTTTCTGTGTCTTGGAAGTTCCAAGACAGCTATTTTGACATTATTTCCTAAGACACAGATCAAAATTTAGTCCAAACTTGTAAAAGCAGAAATCTTGAAGACAATTTTCCCCCGCAGACATACAGAATTATTAAAAATATACTCTAACTTTTCACTAATGATAGTGAAAAATACAGTGTTGTTTCAACCATAGTTTGCTGTCAAAAATTGTCTGATTCCACTCAATATTTATGCATTTGTGTTTCCTAAATAGCTTTGAAACCAACGGCCTGACTTCAACTGAAATGAAAAAAAAGGACATTGATCTCAAACATTATTACGTTTCCATACGTTCTACTGAAATAGATGGTCAACTAAGGATTGAGATCATTTAAATTTCTGGCTGGGAGAAAGGCTGCAGAAGGAGTTCACTTTTTTTATGATACTTGAGAATCTGCATGCCAGCACTTAAAAATACTCAGCTATAAGAAAAGCCTCGGGATTTTTATGCCTTAACCATCAAGGCAAATCAACTGCAAGGCATCAGTCCATAGGAAATGGGGCTTCATTCGTGCTGCAGCTCTATATGTCACTTGTTAGTTATATTACTTTTTCATTAGTCAGACATAGATTTATAGCTGCGTGGGGGATGGAAGGTGGTTTGTAAGAAATCCTAGCTTCTCCTATTAACACAATAAAGTGCTGTGCACTTGTCTGGGATTTTTTGATATCTGAGCTCCAGACAAAGTGCCTGATGTCTGGAAGCTGTGGCCAGCATCTACACAATTCAGTCTTATCTGCACAAAGTCTCATGGTATGGGTTTACTGCAGAAGTTTTGTGCAAATACCTTCTACAGCAGCATATCTGTCTTTATCTACCAGTTAAGATCAGTAGGAGTAGAATTAAAGCAAAATTAAAATAATGAAAACAGTAGCTCATTTCTAATGTACCTCATACAGATTAAGCAGATGAGAAAGAACATAATTCTCCACAGGTTTAGTGACTATTTGGAATGGATGCAAATAAAAGGACTATTTGAAGGCCTGTTCATTGTGAGAAGATTTTGTAAGCAGACAATGGTGAAAAATTCACGAACAATTACTATGTGCTACATATTGTTCTGATTCAGGTAGCAGAAATTAATCTAGATTATATAGTGATGGGAAGATTATGAAGCAAGCTGATAGTTGAGGAAAAGTAATTTTTCCAGTCAGCTTATAAAACATTTCATTTTGTGCCCTTAATACAATTGATTCTGAGGCACTGAAACAAGTGTATTATATACAGTGTTATGGTCACTTTGATCCTTATGGTTAGCTTCAGCTGCTCCTGCAACTCTAGATACATTCAGGTCTTTCCATGTTGGAAATCAAAGGCAGAACTTTCAAGATCAGTATTTCAAGTATTGCTTTGAAAAGCAATACTTTTGTCTCCTTCAAGGATTAATGCTCAGGAGAAGTCTCTATAGTGGACTACTCTGACAGTCTCTAACTGTGAGCTCTCAGCTGGTCACATTAGGCTGTGACAAGGATGGCACTAAAGTAGCTGGAATTTCATTGAATTGCCATGGGTGTCTGCCCAGTATTCCTCTGCCATTTTCAGGCTAGCACAACTGAAGTGAACTCAGACCTGCCTGTACCTGCCAGTGCAGGCATGCCCTCTTTCACATATTTGTAACAGGATTTTAGGCATGTTAAAATCAGCAGAAACTGGGTGGGGCTGCAAAAAGTTAGAACTTGTCTGGAATTTTTGGTGAAACATCAAGAAATTCCGATTCTTCAAAACATACCTTTTTTTTTTGTGGAAGCATACTGATTTTGAAATGAAAAATATTCAAAAGGATAGTTCATATTGAGAGCCAAGTGTATGCCCAAAAGTAAAAAAAAAAAATCTAATCTAAACATCTCATCTAAATAACTAGATAATCATAGAATTGAATAATGACAGTTTTCATTGGGGGTTTATGCAGCCAGCATCAGAAAACTTTGGATTTTAACGAGATATAGCAGAGATGTAAGATCCAGATTGCCATTTTTCAAATGGCAGTCTGATCTCCAGCTGAGATGAGGAATGCAGTAAATGTAGTAATTATGGACTTTTGTAACACTTTAGTAGAACGTCAAAATATTGCATGCAAAAGCCCTGCTTTGGACAAGGAGGGTGTGGTAGGTGACACATTCACCAAGTTTACAATCAACTTTTCTACACAAAGATGCATAAGGCTTTAGCAGTTTTCAAAGCTACTGCAGGTGTAACACCTACTGTGAAAAGTTGTTGAAAAACAGGGTCCTCTCAGAGCATATATTAAAATCTCTTTCACTTGGCATGAGATGTTGAGAAGCAGCAATTTTTGTCTATGGACATAGCCACAGAAAATAAACACATATTCTATTATCAGCACTGAATTCTTCACAGTAATAGTCTACAAAAAAAATCCCCCAAACTTATGGGAGTTACTTGTGAGGCATAAGGAAAAAAATGCTCTAACTTTTTGCTTCTTTGTCAATTCCTAACTAGAACTCTTAACAGTACTTTCTTATCTGTGACAGAACCCTGTTAATTAAGCTATTGGTATTTCAGAGAGGCTATCAATACTTAACTGATATCAATGAATAGATGAATTTAAAACAGGTGTCATAGTTATAGATCCAAGTAACTCATATAAAATATTTGTTCTCTAGGTCAACTTTATATGACTTTAGCTAAAGCACAGCTTTCTAGGACAATCTATTTAGTTCCTCTGTTGCTAAAGCACTGTGGTATTCCTAGGAATTCATAATAGGAAAGATAGAAGACTGTGCAATGTTTAAACAAATGAGAAGCAGGATTTAAATGGAACATTAACAAACAGGATTCTTATATTTGCTAAAAGAAGTAAACAGGAAAGGTAATCATTGTACATTTTTTTCCTCATCAGTCCTGATATTTTTGTTAATATGCCTTTGCATATCCATCCATCCATGTCTTTTGCCTAGCTCCATGATTTTTTTACTTCTTTGCAATAAACTATGATGGTTAATTTCATATGAACATATACAATAGAGATAAAGCATAATGTCCAAGAGAGCAAAAGTCCTTATAATAATAACAGGTCATAAAATTGTCAGGAAAAATCCTGTCCAAACCACCATCACCAGTCATGCACATCCATTGGAAAGTTCACATTTCTGAGTCCTACTTGCTGTACAATATCATATAATTTTAAGGAAATTTATGAAGTAAAATAACTTAGATTCAAATTCAAGATACAAAAATGAGACACAAAATGTCTGGACATGGCCTGAAATTAGCTTCTTATCAGAGAAAAAAAAACTCAAATATTTTGCCTAGATTTAAGTACAAGTTTACTGTAAAGAACAATATTTAAGAGCTTAACAGGATTTAATTCTTTTAGCAAAGTGGAGAGAGGTAATACAGAAAGTTTCTGTCCAGAAGGACGTTCCTAGTGTGGCCAGATTTAGGACCTTAAATGCAAAAGCAAAGCAAAGTCTACATACTTTTCCTGAATTGATTTCTCAGGAGGGAAAAGTATCCTTTGGTGATTATTTTCAAATACAAATTTCTTGGCAAGATAAATTTGTTACCAGAATAACCTACAATGGTGCACTGGAGAATGTTTGCTGAAAAAAAAAGACATCAAAGGAGATACACATCTCTGTGAGTGTACTTTGTCTGGATTTCATTTCCATTTCAAAATTAAACCTAGTTATCAATAACATTTAAAGAGTTTCCTTGAATTTCTCAGAAAAATCATTTTGTTAAAATGTAAGTATAGTCCCCAATAATTCCTTGACTCAGAAACCAAAATGTTAATAAGGATAAACAATGGCCAGTGGAGTTCCACAGGGATTGGTTCTGGGACCAGTCTTATTCAATACCAGCAGTGATCTGGATAAAGGGACAGAGTGTACCCTCAGCAAGTTGGCTGATGACACCAAACTGGGAAGACTGGCTGATTCCCCAGAAGGCTGTCCTGCCATTCAGTGAGATCTTGACCAGCTGGAGAGTTGGGCAGAGAAGAACCTCATGAGGTTCAATGAGGACAAGCGCAGAGTCCTGCATCTGGGGAGGAACAACCCCATGTACCTGTACAAGCTGGTTCTTCTCCCCCTCTACTCTGCCCTGGTGAGGCCTCATCTGGAGTACTGTGACCAGTTCTGGGCTCCTCAGCTCAAGAGGGACAGAGAACTTCTAGAGAGAGTCCAGCGCAGAGCCACTAAGATGATCAAGCAACTAGAGCATCTTTCATACAAGGAAAGGCTGAGGGAACTGGGGATGTTTAGTCTAGAAAAGAAAAGACTGAGGGGAGATGTTATTAACATTTACAAATATCTAAATAATGGTTACCAGGAGGTTGAGACATCCCTTTTTTTCTATTGTATGTAGCAACAGGACAAGGGGTAATGGGATGACGCTGGAAAACAAAAAGTTCCATTTAAATATAAGAAAAAAATATATTTTACTGTGAGGGTGAGGGAGCCCTGGCAGGGGCTGCCTGCAGGAGTTGTGGAGACTCCTTCCTTGGAGGTCTTCAAAGACCCGCCTGGACATGTTCCTATGCGACCTATCTAGGTGAACCTGCTTCTGCAGGGCATTGGACTAGATGATCTCTAAAGATCCCTTCCAACCCTACCATTCTATGATTCTATGATCACATTACCAGTATGAAAGTGATATGAAGTATAAATCTATGAAAAAGATCATGGATTTGGTCAGCCTTCTGTAGAAGAGGATCCTTTTTGTTGAGAATAGAACATTTTTTCCCATATATTTATGTGATATTGCAATATTTTACATTCTTTTAATTTCTGCCGTAGCTTACTAAAACCCAGTGCAACTGACATTTAACCTTATAATTTGTTTTAAAAGTATACTCTGTCCAGTAAAATGACATAGAAACTTCAAAAAGGTCCATTATATAAACTACAGCTTTAACAATATTTTTTGGTATCAGAGTATATTGAAATTAGATGCCCTTATTTTCTTTCCATAAACAGATATTCTGGTATTAACTTACAGAAATCAACTCAAAATTTTCTGATTAAAATATTTTACTATGTAGTGGAATAGTGTGTTACTAATAATTTTCAGGTCATTGAAAATAATTTGGGAAATATTAATATGGTTTTTCACTAAAGCCCAGAGGCTAGAGTGAAAAGTACTTTGGCCAATTTTATTAACTCCAGTGTATATTGATTCTCCAACTTCATTGGAGTCCTCTATGAGCCCTTTGCCAGGTGACAAAAACAGGTACAATCCATCAAGGGCCTCTCCCAAAGAATAATCAAATCTAGCTGAGATCCACCATAAACCTTGGGAATCTAAATGCATCTTCTTTATATGGCTTTCACATGCAAAATTGTGAATATAATTATATTTAAGATTTTTTTTTCAGCATATGAATAAAACACACATACACACATAGGCAACTAAACAGTAAAAGATGCATTAAGTCCTACTGTGGACTCTGGCAGTGGAGCTCTAGTCTAAGACAGCAGTGAGAATATACCACAGCTATGTGTTTCATCATGGCAGTAATGAATTTATCCACTAATGTAGACTTGGAAATTGGTCCAGCACACAACAGGACTTGTAGTGCCTCTTTTCAGGTCTACTTCTTTCCAGAGAGCTTCTTGCTAAATCCTGGCTGCAGGCTTGTTACTGAATTAATTTTATTCCAGAGACAGGCAAGGAGGCAAGGCCCAAATAAAGCACACGTAGCTCTTTTTAGTGGCTTCAAGCTGTATACAGCTCCCAGTATTATCTCATGTCACCTTTTTTTTGGTGTCTTCAAGTGATTCCTCATCTGGAGAGCACAACAGAACCTAGGAGAGCTGAACAGAACCCCAGGTTCGCATTCAATACCAGCATTTAGTCTGTCCTTTCCCTTTACTGGCTGGCAAATGGAGACACTCTCCCACTCGCTGAGTCAGACAGAAACTACTCATGGGGCTTCTCAGTGTTCCTCGAGGAGCTCTGAGTAGGCAGTCAATGCAAATGAAACCTATTACTATATTTTGGCCTCTACACTAACACATGGAATGATGTATTTTCTGCAACTTTTGACAGAACAGTTTACATGAAAACAAACTAACCAATATTATACTAGCTTACTACAGACTGACTGACAATTTCTTTTCCCATTTCCAGTTTCCATAGAATAGTTAATTTTAACATCAGATTATCATTGTTATGCTTAATAAATCATTACATCTAATCAAACATGTAAGTATCAAAGCAGAACTAATTGGCAACAAGGGAAATGGACACCATGAGTATACTCCTCAGAGAATAGAAATGAAAATATGGATCATTCGCTACCTGTGACTATCAATAAAAACACAGAAATGCTGATGAGTAACATTTTCTTCCAACATTTCTGTCTCTGAAAGTACTGTATTCAATTCTCCCAAGAAAATGTATGTTCTTAATGCATTATTGTTCTTAACTGTAATGTTCTTACTTACTTTATTCCCTTCAGCATCACCATAAATCTGCTAGAGAGGCTCTGTTTGTTTTTCATGATTACATCTCTCATTTGCAGATTACCATATTATGTACAAGTACTGTTCATACAAGCTATGCTTGTTTATTATTAAATTTTTTGCTTCTTTTCTAAGTCATCTCCTAAATTTTGTATATGTGTCTGCATCTGTTTGCATATAAATACATATTACAGTAGAAAATATATACGTATTCTGCGTGTATGTGTGAGAGAGAAAATGTGCATGAGCGATCTGTTCTTCCAGTTCTATGTTGATATTTTTCTACATAGAAGTGCCAAGAAATAAGCACATTTCCAGCACTAGAAGTTTCTTAAATTATTAGGAGACTGTTTTCCATACAAGTGTCAGAGAATAAGCTTAACCAACAATAATGGTATTTCGATAGTAAGTATGCTAAAGTTCAGAATAAAAGTTCAGGGCATTAAATTAATTCTTGGTCAGGGTTTGTCAGCTGAATGATGCACAATCTTTGCTTTCCAGAGGTGGACTGCTTTCCAACTGCCCCTACCTCCTCCAAGCTCAGGTGTTAGCTGCTTCCATGTCTTAACCTCACAGCCCACTCACCGTAAGGAGATTTTCTTACATAGCCCTTCCTGATATTTCCAGTTTTATACCTTCTTNTGGAACAGGCTGCCCAGATGGGTTGTGGAGTCTCCTTTTCTGGGGACATTGAAAATGCACTGGATGAATTCCTGTGTGACCTACTCTAGGTGATCCTGCTCTTGCAGGGGAGTTGGACTATATGATCTTTCCCAGTCTCTTCCAACCCTTAAAAATCTGTGATTCTGTGACCCCTTCTTCCCATGTTCAATCTTTAACAGCTAAATAGATATGCCTGGCCACAAGACATGACCTGATGTATTCATGCATATGTGTTATATATACATGCCTACTGCAACAACTTTGGAGTGATGGAAGAGCAGAGAGTGCCTAAGGAAAGGAAAGTACTTAAGGGTGGTGTAAGACACCTGCATATACTCAAAAGCAACCCAAAACCAGGCTCCAGCTCCTGCAGCAACCAAGACTGTAGCAGATTCTACTCCCTGCACTATCACTCCCACAGCTATCGAGTCCATACTCAAGATGTCTTCGATGGAAGTTTATTCCAATGGCTAGTTGCTGCTTCAAATGTTTGGGGTTTTTTTTCTTCCCTCACTATCAGTTTTCCATTTTCTCCCTTTTAGAGATAAGTAACAAAATATACAAACTTTTTTTTTTTTTTTTTTAACTCAAAAGATCAACAGACAAAAACAAAGGGGAGGAAGAAGTCTGGGAGAAGTGCACATCATAATAGTACCCAATAGCTACCCAACAGTACATTGTTCACCCTTTGTGGTTTCTGTCTTTAAAGGACCTTTAACAGCCTGTAGTGAAGAACCTCAAAAAGAAAAAGATTGTTTCCATATAGCCAAAGAGGACCTTATTTCTTCAGTGTGTACCACTAGATTTTATCTGGTTGTCTGAATGATTAAGTGATGGCTTTTGAGATCATTATATTACTGAGTATATGCTGCAGCATTTTGAGCTGGGATGTACATTTTGTTGAATTGTGATAGCTGATTGTGTTGCTGCTTCGAATAAGTGCTGGGACTTTTGGGCTGACATCAAGAGCATAAAGTATGAGTTAAGACAGTTGGCTAACACCTCCAAAGTAGTGACCATGCCCTTGGATGTGCCTGTGAATGCAATATAAGACATGTGCCTATGTCCTGGCTACCACCCTGGCAGAGATCTTCTAAAGGACAAAGTAGGTGCAGCTGTTGTACTGTGCAGGCTTTTCCTAAGTCCATGTGGGAAGGGAAAAGCTAGCCTTCTGTCATCAACTCTTAAGTATGCATAAATATAAAAAATCAAAACCAACAACTATGCTTTGGTATATAACGGTCTTTCATTGACCACACAGATCCTGCAGTGGCTCTGAAATGCAAATATAAAAAAGAATGAATTTTTATTTTCCTTCTATAATTTGGCAAGTGAGATGAGAGAGGTTAGGAACAAGCATCTCAAATTACCTCTGCATTATCTCATGCATCTAGAAATTGTTTCTTAACCAATACTCTATTTAGAGAACCCAGCTTACACTCTCAAGATCTGCTTCTATTTTGAAAAGTACAATTGGAACAGACATGATGTGCTTATGACTCAGACCTTCTCACACAGTAATCCTTCCTCTTGATGTGTATTGAAAATTCTGATCCTCTTACTGAGTAAAAGATATAGGATTTACAATTAATATAAAGAACTGACTATGATGCTTGTGCAACTGAATAAATAGTCCTCCTTTCTCCTCAGATAACTTTTTCTTGCATAGTAACAAATACAACCATAAAAATCCATATCAAAAAGAAAATGTCTTTATTCATTATTTCTTGAAATCCCTTTCAAGTGCTAGTTTTCTTATCAGATTTTTTAGAAGTGAAATATACAATTTCATGTAGCTAGTTAGATTTTTTTCTTGCAAGGATGATGCAGATTTTACTTCCTAAATGCTTATTTCTTCACAAAGATTCTTTTATATTTTACATGCAGAAGGTCCATAATACACTTTTTCTTAACATCTATAAACTTCAAAGGATCACTCTTTTTATTTCTATTTTAACATATACCTTACTCTTTTTTTTTTCCCTTCTAATACTCATTAATGAGAAGAATATCAGTGCTGCAAATAGAGGACTGCTGGTTATCCTTCTAGAGCACTATAAGCTGTTTTTCTCATTCTTACTCTGAAATACTTTGAACATCATTTCCATTGACTATGCCAACTTTTCGTATTTTGTGAGCCAAGTCCTGCTAATTTCATAGCCAGCTTGCATCACCATGCAAGTTCAATTTCTATTTTATACCTTAAGGATTAGAATGATGAAATCTGTGTTACTTTAGGGCTAAAAAGACTGAAGGTTTGATCAATGATCACTGTCAGCTTTAGCACACATTTTCTTTAATCCTGCTTAGCATGCTGGAGCCATTAGGATTGTTTTTGCTGTAGTTAATTTGAGGTTTTGGACTGGAAACCATCCTTAATTTAATAATAAAATTTTGTTCACGTCAACCACGTTTTTGGATCTGTTAAAGTTTCATTAAATATGTTTTGTGCTCAGCCATGCTTTGGGACTTAGGTGACACTGTCTAACATTCATAAAGTGATTATTTATGAGTGTCAATTTGCTATCGAGGTCATAAAACAACATAGCTTTGAATATATGAAAAGCAAGGCATTTCTTTTAAACCGAAATAAGATGAGCAACAATACCACAGGAAATAACATGATGTGGTAATAAATTCAGTGTAAAATGGACAAATTATCTCTAATTGATCCTGCCTTCCCAGATTATCCACCTCCATCACTGCATTCCCCATGCTCTCAAACACATGAGATGATATATAAGGAGAAACCTAATGCATGATCAGTCATTGTTTTTTTATGAAGCAGAAGATAACCAGAACATCATACTTGGAGCTTACTCTCGTGCTAGCATGTATTTTGGAAGAATTGTTTCATCCTGACATAGAGATCATCCTGATATATCATAAATCACTAACTTTATGAACTTTTGACAAACTATTGTGTGGTTTAGTAAAACCTTTTGAAAACCTGATTAAGATTACCAATAAGCCCTGCAACAGGGATTTTATTTGACTTAAAATGGGAGAGTAGTTCAGACCTGAGATCTAATTTCACCAAACTTAATACCCTTTTTCAGAAGGTTGTGAGATTTAGTTACTTATTAATCAAGAACCCTGATGTGGTGCTGGTAACATTTTACTATTTTTTAACTTATTGATGTGTGTGCTTACTAGGACTACACTGTTAGGCAGTTTAAAATCATCTTGTCCTCTTCAAGGGACAACATCTTTTTACTAACTTCTTAACTACTGTATATAGTTATTTCCAGACAGAGTTTATCTTTATTAAGAAAAGCCTTGCAAAATCTCCATACTGCAAGACTGAACAAGGTTAGTGGTTGATTGAATTGTCAGACACACAAGGCAGGTATATATCTCATGGTTAAAGTGTGCTTACCAATTCTGCCATAGAAGAGGGAAGTATTGAAGAAATGCTTAAAAAATATATATTAATAAAGGCAAGTATAAAATAGATATGTTGTCTCAATGACTTATGAAGCTAGTATGAAAAAGTAACATTATTTTCAAAAGAACACACTGACTTAGGATGCTAAAGTAGACTGGGATATGAGCCCTGGTTCAGAGAAAGCTATCTTCCCTCTAGTGATGTCTACTGCATCACACACCCTAAACAATGTTCTGCTCTTGTGCTTAAGCTTTATCACACACATTGATTTGTTTCACATATTAACATTTAAGTATGACCTTACTAAAGCAATGACATTCCATAAGCTACTGCACAAACGTGTATGGAATTCACTACTTTTTGATATGACTGAGAATGTTGATTTTATACAAATAATGTTACTTAAGTGGGCATCAATTTGTAGACTGTTATATTTGAATGCCTAGAATCCTACTGGTATTTTTAAGTTTCTTAGCAGATAAAACATGAGGAAAAACTTTAACTTTCAAAAACCTAGTATGTGCTTCCTTGCATTTTTGAAAATCTATGCTGTGTCATTTCAGTTGCAAACAATTACAGATTATACTTTGTTTTTGGTTTTTTTTTTCTTTAATATATAATTACAGCTGTGTTTAGAAGTACTTAGACTGCAATGCTACAGAATTTGCATAAATTGGAGTCAGACATTCACAGTATCATCTGAGATATACAGAATCTGAAAATTTTTTCCCATGCCTGCCTTTGTAATCATATATGTAGTTCCTTAATATCAATCTTTAGACTATACAAGCACAGACAAGTAGTTAATATTTTCACTCCGTCATTTCTGTCTGTTCTCTAATCTGGAAACAGTAGAGGTCATTTAAATTCTTACCTGATTAAAGATTAGTAGAAGTTTCAGTATTCTTCAGTTGGAAAAGCTTCATTGGCCAAAAACCCTATAACCCACATTCTTTGGTCCTCCGCTTTCTGGGAACCCAATCTTTCTACCCTATTTCATCTTAAGTACAGGTGTGAGGGATATCACACAGTTATATTACATTTCTATCTTTCCTTAAACAGATTAGCATATGTATCGAATTCCAGTTGGTTTAAGTATGACACGTTTAAGATAAATCTGTGAGATTATGCAGTTCAAGAGAGCTTCCACACAAAGGAAAATTCTAAAATGTTGCTGCTGCCAGGAAGAACTTTGTTAACTTTGCATTATGCATAACTTCTGCTGTTTTACTTACAAACACATCATAAACATCCCCTCACACAAGCTTTTCCCTGACACAACCTACAGCCATGACAACACTATTGCTCACCCATTACAAAGGAGACAAGCAAGTTTGATCTCAATAACTAAAAGTTTCTAAAATATTGAACACTATAAAAAATCTCTGGCCCAGAAACTGCTTCTGTCTTAAAGACAGAGAAGAAAAAATGCATGCTGAAAATAAATCATATTTTACCCAATAATTTGACTAAACTGAAACAACATTAAAAATACGCTTCAACATTAGTGGAAGGGAGAAGTCAATACTACAACAAGGAGTCTTCCAAATTTTATTTAGTTGCATGTTTATGCAAATAGATTCCAACAGCCTTTTAAAATGTTAGCTGCAATAGAAATAATCCCGGAACAGCCAAATGAGTTTATTGCCTGTGGGCTGATCTGTGGTGTATGTACACCTAAACAAGTATTTATTTATTGACTCATGCTTGTATCCTCTTAGGACTGAGATACTATTGATTAATTTTCTTTTAGCTTAAGTACATTACAGGATTATATCATGAACAAGGACTTTCCAAGGGCAGGCAAAAACCAAGTCATAATGTATTTTTCCCTAGACTATACTTTATGTGAGTTCACAGATGGCTGTTCTATGGGATATGGCAGCTCCCTGGGTAAATATGATATTCCATAGGTGTGAATGGAAGCAGTGCAGGAACTTCTGCACCTTTTATCTGCTGCTGGACAGGTTAACTTGGAACTGTTGGTTTTGCTTTATAGTCTTATAAATGGCCAAGGCCTTGAGATGCATCTTAGGAAAGATACCCAGATTGTGGAACCACAGTAACAAAAAAGAGGGAAGCCCCACATTTGGACCCAGTTTCTGCCCCCATAGACGCAGCTAGACTAGTGGTTTTCCTCACTTTGCCAACAATAAAGCCTAAAAGTTATTCCCTTACATTTTTTAGTGAGAAGGTCATAAAAACAAACAGTAGACTTACAGGGAGAAATTTACTGGTTTGGTTCAGGTCTTGATTGGCTACTTTCTGACTGGTGAGTGAGAAAGTTTCCCAACAGCATCAAAACTACCTACAATATATCACTTACACATACATACTAAACTACCACAATTACACACCAAAGAGAACTTAGATCCTTGCACCTCGGGTCGTTTATCTTTTGTGGTATTCAAAACCTTCAAATCTCAATGCAAAAAGAAATATTTCTTTATTTTCAATTTCTACAGTTTTCCTTATCACACACCTATAAGTATTGACTGGCTCTTCACACTTTCTCAACTCATTCATGTTCTTCATCCAAAAACGCTCCTCTTTACAAATCACAGTCTTTCTGAAGCTGTTCTTTAGCAGCACTTACCTATACACATAGGTAGTTTACCCGAGATTGTAATTGTAATGTCTTTTCTTCACCTGTTGTACCTTATTTCTTTCATTTTTGATATCTAAATCTTTCTTAGAGTTCTTACATGTTAGCAGGCCTTCACTTGCAAGATATAGCACTTCATATCATAGCAACTGCCCGGCCTGTTTTTCATTCTTTCTATTCTGAATATTCTGAATTCTTTTCTATTAATCCAAGATTAAATTAAGTATACAATACAGAAGGATAACACATCAGAACCTACATCAACTGTGCATGTTCCCCTATTTTATATTATTCCTGTACCAGTATTTATCTCAGCATTAATGAAAGAACTAAGGCACCCTTACATGCACATTCATAAGAACAGACACATACATTTGGTACCATATGCTGTCTGTAAGTGAATATATATGTGTGCCTACACATATATAGATAGAGATGTCATATGGATGAAGATCAAGTGGTCCCAAGCTTCCACAGTATTAGCCTGCACAGTGGAAAAAAAAAAAAGAATTTTTGTCTAACATTCTGCTGCTTTCGCTAATGTAAGCTTTTGTGCTTTGAAGACAGTCATCAACACTAAAATAAATCATGAAATTTCAATGCTCTGTTTTCCAGTGCCAAAATTCATTGCAGGGAATGAATATGTGGATTAGGGAAGAGTAGAAGAGAAAAGATAAGTTACAAATAGGAAATGTCTGGCAAAATAGGATGATGATATAAGTGGAAAAGGAAGATTGAAAAGGTTTGACAGAATAGCAATGGTACTAATGATATGAACTTTTGTGAAAAACAACAAGAGAGAAAAGAACATGAAAGAATGAAAGTCGAGGGAGGAAATTAAACTAGTGTCATATAATTTTAACAATCCCTTTTTAGTTGTTCTTTTCCTAAAATACTTTGGGATCACAACTGCATACTTCATCACTGAAATGTTCAGTATCTGAACATAACAAAAATTCATTGAAACAAATACTCTGTTAGAGAACTGATTGCCTACAGCAATAGGTTAATGAGTATCTTTCTAACCGGTGAGTCCTGCATGTAAATGAGGCATGTGGATCTTAAAAGACTACAATTCTGGTCTAATTGAATACTCAGCATGTTACCAGTATATTCTAAGATATTGTAATGGACAAACAATGATTTTCCATCTCTATGCACACATTTCTAAGTAAGAAATACTGGTTTGCTGATAAAACAGCAAAGATCATAAAAATTAATCCTCTTTAAGAAAATAATATTAGCTAGCTGAATTGCTATGGGTTGAAGCGCACTCTTTAACACAGGCATACAATTTTGATTTCCAGCAGCAGTTGCTAGGATCCACTTCTGTTTCCTAGCAACATAATTTTAACCTACTTTCTTAGTGCATCTCTTACAATTAATAAAAAATCTTTTTAGAAGCAAATCTTTAGCTCTTCTATGAATACAAGTATGTGCATTTAATAATAAATTTAATATATTTCTGGAGGAGTTTTGAAAATTCGTTCTTTTTTTTTCCTGAAATTCAACACAATGAATATAAAAATGATCATGAGACATCCTTGAAGAACTGCAGATTTTCAATGACTAGTGTCCTTGTTATTCTGGACTTACTATAATCTTTGGGGGGGAAAAAAGTGTTCCTAATGGAAAAATATATGGTTTCATGGGGACATTTACAGAAGAATATGATAAAATGACCTACTGAAAGCATGACTTCTTAAAACAGATAGTACTACTTTTTTGATCGTAGATTGCATCAGGATCCTTGGAGTGCATTACACTGGATATTAAAGAATGTAATACTTGGGTGTATTTTTAAATCTTATGAATAAACAACAACTGAATAAAAACCTCCCTTTAAAAATTCATAAGAAATTACACATATAAAGGGAATAAACAATACTCCCTATCTCCATACCATTTTCATAACCAGTGTTTAGATATTATCTTGGTAAAATTAAAATCTTCTGGTGTTTTCTTTTTTTCAGAAGCAGAGTGCTTCTGCCTTGTAGCTAATTAAAAATTAAAAACTACTAGAAATATGACATTATTTGCATGTTCATGGGTTTTTATTTCCACTTCTCATCAAACACACTAAAATATTCAATATTGTCACCAAATCATTTCCCACAGCACAATAGGAGCATCATAGGCTTCTTTTGATAACAATCTGCAGTTGGAAAAACCATAGTATTTTCCTTCTGAGAGTTTGTAAACAAACCTTGCATGCCTCAATGTCATGGTTTTGCCCAGCCAGCAATGAAGCACCATGACAGTCTGTCACTCAGTGCCCTCCATCCACTCCCACTCTCGTTAGGACAGTGGAAGCCCCAGAAAAATAGGAGAAAAAAAATAATCATGGATGTTATGGATCAAGACAAGGGCAGGGCAGGCTCACAGCCAATTAAAGTTCTGGGCAAACTAGACTCTCCAACTCAGAGAGGAAACTAAGTTTGTTCTAGTACCTACAAGAAACAGAACAGAACGCAAAAAGAGAACAGGATGATGAGAAAAACACAACCAGCATTTCAAGATTTCCTTTCCCTAGCCCTTCTTTCTTCCCAGGCTCAGCTTGCTGCTCCCAATAGCTCTACCTCCTGCTCCCTGAATGGCTCATGGGGGTAGGAAATGGAGGATGTAGTCAGTCCCTCACAGATGGTCTCTGCTGCTTCTTTCCTCTCAGAGGAGGATGACTCATTCTTCCCCTGCTCCAATGGTGGGTCGCTCCCACGGGATACAGCCCTTAAACTTCTCTGATATGGGTTCTTCACAGCAGAAGCTACAGCTTCTGCAAATACAGGATTCCTCACACAGGACACAGCCTCCTCTGGGCATAGCCACTGCCCCTGGTGCAGGGTCTTTTCCAAAGTGCAAACAAATGTCTGCTTCAACAGTCTTCTCCATGTGATTGCGGAGGAGGACTGGTGTTTCTGCTCCAGCAGGGGAGCCTCTGCTCCAGCACACCTCCTCCTCTCTTCCCTTACTGAGGTACACATGGTCTCTTATCTTTCTCTTCCTACTCCTTGCACCACCAGCAGCCAGAAAAAGAGGAAAGAATAGCAAGAAGGAATAGGAAGAATCCTCCTCTTCCAACTGCTGCTTCTTAAAAAGTTATCATGGAGGTACCTAATTGGCTCAGCCTTAGAAGTGGGTCTGGCTCAGAGCTGGTGCAAGTTTTGAGGAACTTCTTACAGGAGCCATCTTTACAGTCCTTTCCACATTACCAGAAACAGCTCCACACAAAACCATGACACTCACATAGAGAAATCAATCTATGCAACATTATTATGCTTCTTTTCCAGCAAGCACCCCCATAACCTGTCAGCAAGGCATATACATTAAATTCAGAATAACTCAGCAGGCTTAATCAATATGGGATTCCAGAGAAACACTAGATCATTTTAAGAATATATCAATACATATCTTGTCAACCTAATACTTAGATACCAGAGAAGGCACAGGAAGACTAGAGATATTAACCAGATGGATGACACAAGAAAGCAATGCTTGTGTTCTAAATCATGTTGCCTACTTCTAAACATAAAAAAGCAACCCACATATATAGATTTATAAATATACGTGATCTCAGTCCTGTTCTTGTTTATCAGTTATGACTATAAAGATGACTATTGATTTATTAATAAAAATGTAAAGTTCCATTAATGTCAGAAGATATTACTCAGAATTAATGTGTTGTTTGTCATGGAAATTATTTTTCATTTATTTTTACTTAAACAAAAACTCATTCATACCATGTGAAATGTTACATCATATACAACAAGGAAAGTGTACAGCCCGTCAGCAACATACATAACTTTTTCAAATATTATTGACTGAAACCTTTGCAAAGTTATAACATTGTTCTGATATATTGGTAATTTAATTGCAATTAATGACAAATGATGAGTTCTAATATTTATAGAAAAATCTCCTGATTTATGTACATTTTCCTTCAAGTGGAAAAATGTTCTTAGCAAAATTATATAGATAATAGATTACTTTAGCAACTCCCTTGAAGATGTCCACACATTTACCATTATGACGGTGCACCTCAGCTAGAATAAGAAGCTAGTACACACTCGTCAATGATATATTATTACTGATAAAAGGAATAACCCATAACACAAATATCTGACAACTGACTTGTTTGGTAGGCACTATGTGGTATTTAACACATTAAGACATTTTTCCTGTATATATACTCTCATTCCTGAGATACTACTAAGATGAGATGTAGCATCATGGTATACAACTACAGACATATAATTCCTACTGAAGTATCATCCCAGAAGCCAACATTGCTGTTTCAACATTGATTATGCTCAGATGTACCACTGACGTACCACAAAGAGGTTTAAAGCATACAGGACCACCACAGCAGAAGGCTGTGGCATGTGCAACATAATGAAGTTTCTTTAGGCAAATATGTGTCAATATTATCACTTTGTGAAGGTTAATAAATTTAGTGAAGTATTTATTGTAGGTCCTGGACTTCATTAGGTTAATCAGTTGTATTTTATAAATGATCACAAACCCACAGGGAGGACTGTGAGAAGCCCTTGCCTTTTCAATATTGATTTTTTGTTACAAAATATAGAAAAATCAGCAAAGAGCAAGGAGACAGAAAGGAATATCAAAATACAGGAAACTTCAAAAGAATAGAGATGCCTGTTGCCTTCCAAAGCAAAAACATGAAGATTAAATGCAATGGGTTTGTAGTACCTGCCAAGTCTTGACACGGAATCCAACACCCTTTATCCTTAATGTTGTCCATGAGAAAGGACTAAAATATCTGAGACCTGCATTAAAAGTGAAACCACATTACTTTCACAGCTATGTTATTGAGCACCTGAGAAAAAATGAAAAGAGGCTGACTTTGAAAACCCACTCAGAGACAGAAATGCATAGGGAAAGGTCCTGCCCACGAGAGATTTGAGGGATTTAATCTTTTTCCTTAATCTGATGTCAAACATAAGAACATTTACAGTTATTTTGTTACAGAAAAGGAGATGTGACTTGTAAGGGAAGATACACAACAGGCAATCTGAGAAATGTCAGTATCTGGAGACTTATGCATGAGTTAAAGATATACTGAGGAAACTCTGAGCAGCTGTCAATAAAGAACATTTAAACAGAAAGTCAATCAATCACACATATTTTTTTTCCTACTATGATTATAACATTTTTCATTATGGCGTAATGTTCATCTTTTTTCCAGCAATTTTCATACAATATAATAGATTTGAAATAAAATTTGAGGATATTTATGTTGACTTGGTGCACTAAGAGTCCTATAAGCATCGTCTGGTACAAAATATGTTCCACAAGTTTCAAATGTCAAGTCCAACATCTGAGAATAAGCTGTTGAGACAAGGCATTGGTTTATGAAAAGAAGTCATATCATACTATTTTGCACAATATAATCTTGGCACATTGACGTTACATCACAATGATAAGGAAGTCATATACATACACATATAGAATTTCTGCAGTGTTAAGAAACTGCTGTTATTTAATAGTAATAGCTGAATGTTTTAATGGTTTTGTCCAAAGCTTCCTATTTGAGTATATTCACTGTTGGCAGATTTTAATTTATCTTGTAATAAATCCATACACTTAAAACGGGCACGCAGGGATTACGTGATTCTGCTAAAATGTCCTTTTCTCTTGTACTCATTTAAATCTATATAACTAATTTGATTTAAACATATTTATTCTTATGTTACTGAAGCATAACTTAGAAAACTGTCACATACTTTTCCTGGAGCTTGGAATAATGTTTTTATTTTATTCTCATGTCCAGTCACAGTTCGTTCTCCTTTGAAGTATCTTTTCTGTTGTATATACTCCTTACTAAGTCCGTGAGTGCACAAGCATAAGAATAGAAATTATCATTTTAATTCATATATGACTATCATGTGATGCCACACTCCTTCCATATTTCTATGAAAAAAAGAGAAAATTAACTGAGCAAAATACAATGATGCTGGAATTGCAAGAGTAACAATCCTGTAGTGGGATTTAACAGGCTAATTTTGATACTCTGAGGTCATTATTTCTATGGTAACTCTTGAAACATTTTCTTGCTGCAAAATTTTTCACTGGAGAAATGAGGTTGCACAAATACTATTTAAGGAAAATACATGCATACATACCCACACAATTGAAAAATAAATGCAAGTTGAACAAATACTTTGGGCTTTAATTAACTAGAGCATTTGGATATATCCACATAAAAACATACCGTTTCAAGCATGATAGGAAGGTCTTTACTGTCAGGTAGTATCAATTATGTTTTAACTTGGCATAAATAAAAAAGCATATAAAAACTGTTTATAAGTGTAAATTCCATTGACAAAAAGTACACAGCTATTTTTCCTATTACTAGATTCAAGGCTTACAAGAACCTGAATTGGTTTAGTAGGATGGCAATTAGAGACTGCTGCAATTCCCAGATGGCAGCATAGACACTGTGGGCTGTTAATCCATCATCATATTTAGAACTGCTGCTGCCACGCTGCTGTCTAAGTACCACTGCACCATGGTTGGGAGGTGTAATGTTATCAAGAACAGGCTGACCTATTCAAGCCTGCCTCTACAACAGCTAACAGAAGTGAAGAGAAGGGTGTGGGAGCAAGTATTCTTGTTATCAGCCCACACTAAAATTCGTGCTGACACTACTATTGTATATCCCTGCTGGTTTGATTAAATGTGTAATTAAAGTTTCCCACTGCAGTGTAGACTTGCCTTTACTTCAGAAGCAAAATTAGTTTCCACTTGGCCTAGAAAATAGGGAAATGAGTTGAGGGTAATGTGTTCTCAAATATTTGAAACAGTCTGTTATGTTGTCATTTTTAATTTGATTCAGAGACTACTAAAAATTCCACAATGTACAAAGAAGTCCCAGCTCATGGAATACTGTGATTTCTTGATCAGCTCGTGTTTCTATTAATTCATAATAACTGCAATAGCAAAAGTTTCATATTGTACAAATAAACTAAAAATATGGTTCAGAAAAGAAAATTTTCTTTTCTACATGCATTATTTTGTGTGTCCATAAAAATATTTTTGTTTATCAATAATAGCTATTTTTCCTTAGTTCCCAAAACTACCAGATGACATTTATATTTAGATCTTTGTCTTACAAATACTCATTCTTTGAACTCAGGCAAAATTCCTAGCACAGCGAAGCTCCAGCATTCTAGGGAATTCTACTTAATACTAAAATAAAGATATTAATAATATCAACGCAGATAACAATGCTGAAACATTTGGATGTAAAAGGCTGGAAACTACAGTTCAGCTTTAAAAAATTACTAAAATACACTTCATACTCCTTATCAAAGTTTGTGGATACACTTTATCAGCTCCTCATTTCTCATACCACAGCCTCAAAGTCATACATTTATTATACATAATGATTTAAGAAATGTTTTTCAAAAAAGAATAAAGGCAGTGTACCTTGTTATGTAATGCAATTTTTTTTCTCAGTGGGAACGATCTGTACTTCCCAGAAGTTGAAATATTCTATTTACCTTGTGCTGGATGAAATGCTACAAATGTACTGAAGATTCCTGCACTGAGTTTTTTTCACAGTTACAGCTAAGGTTATAGATTTTAGATAAATAACAGAAATATCCTCTGAACTGAAACATTTCTTCAATTTCTTCCAGTTAGTGATCTGGAAATAGTATAGTGTATGTTTTTCAGATCTATCTTGGTTTATGTCCTAAAAAGGAACTATTAAACTATAAATCTACCTTATTGACTCAATACATATCTCTTGGCCTTAAAAGACTATATACATTATGTATTAGTCACAACAGTCTCCCTGTTAAAGTGTAAATATATCTGATGTATTGCACAAATACTTCTCAATAGAATATACCTATCAGATGCTTGCTATTGAGATAGATTATTCTAGTCTCAGTTTTGGCAACAGTTACCACACACTATTACTCTTTTTCACAGATATGTTTTGATAAGCTTTGGTCCTGATGGGATGCACCCATGAGTCCTGAGGGATCTGGCTGATGTTATAGCTAAACCATTGTCCATTTTTTAATGATTGTGTAGGACTGGTGAAGTACCTGGGGACTGGAGGAAAGGCAATGTCATTCCAGTCTTCAAAAAAGGAAAGAAGGAGGACTCGGGAAACTACAGGCTAGTCAGCTTTACCTCCATGTCTGGAAAAACGTTGGAACAACTCATCCTCAATGTTGTCACTAAACATAAAGAAAACAAGTTGTCATGAGGAGTCAAAATGGATTCACCAAGGGGAAATCCTGTTTGACCAACCTGATGGCCTTCTGTGAAGACATGACTGGTTGCCTAGATGAGGTGAGAGCCGTGGATGTTGTCTACCTTGACTTCACTAAGGTCTTTGACAACATTACATCCTAATCAGGAAGCTCAAGCAGTGTGGCTTGGATGAGCGGACAGTGAGGTGGATCGAGAACTAGCTGACTGACAGAACCCAGAAGGTGATGATCAATGGCACAGAATCGAGTTGGAGGCCTGTGGCCAATGGAGTTCCACAAGGATTGGTTCTGGGGCCAGTCTTATTCAACATCATCAGCGATCTGGATACGGGGACAGAATGTACCCTTAGCAAGTTCACTGATGACACCAAACTGGGAGGACTGGCTGATTCCCCAGAAAGTCATGTTGCCATTCAGCGGGATCTTGACCTGCTTGAGAGTTTGACAGAGAGGAACCTCATGAGGTTCAACAATGGCAAGTGCAGAGTCCTGCACCTGGGGAAGAACAATCTCATGCACCAGTACAGGCTGGGGGTTGGCCTGCTGGAGAGCAGCTCTTTAGAGGTGGATCTGGAAGTGCTGGTGAATAGCAAACTAAACATGAGACAACCTTCCTGGCCAAGAAGACCAAGAGTATTCTTGGATTCAGTAAGAAAAATGTGGCCAATAGGTTGATGGAAGTTATCCTCTCTCTATTCTGCTCTGTTGAGGCCATAACTGAAGTATTGTGTCCAGTTCTGGGCTTCCCAGTTCAAGAGTGATACAAAAGTTCTAGAGAGAGCTCAGCAGAGGGTGACCAATATGATCAGGGACTGCAATATCTCTCTTATGAGAGGCTGTGAGACCTGGGGCTGTTTAGCCCCTATAGAAGAGAAGGCTGAGGGGGGACCTTATCAATGCTTGTAAATACTTGAAGGATAGGTTTCAAAAGGATGGAGTGACTCTTTTTCTGTAGGGCCCAGTGACAGGACAAAGGGTAACAGGCACAAGCTGGAACAAGGGAAGTTCCACTTGAATATGAGGAGAAACTTAGTTATGGTAAGGGTGAGAGAGCACTGGCTTGGGCTACCCAGGGAGGATGTGGAGTCTCCTCTGGAGGTTTTCAAAATCCTCCTTGTCGAGTCCTTTGTATCTTTTTTTTTTGAAGAGTCTCTGCCTTTAAACTATGTACCCTTACATTCACACAGGGCTTGAAGCAAGTGTACTACATCACTGGGATACCAGTGTCAACATTACCTCCGCCTGGCTTTCTGCAGAGCTCCTCCCTGCAGCACAAGTAGCAAAGAAGCATTGCCATAGCAGAACCAACTCTGATCTGGCTGCAATTCCACCTGTACTGCAAGCCTGCATACTGGAGAAGAGACAAATAAAAGAGAAAATGTCATGTGCCCAACTGAGGTCTTACAACTAGCTTCATAACTGTAACTATGCCAAATGTGTTTGGATTGATTAGATTTTGATATTGATAACATTTGGTGATACATTATGCAACCAGTTATTAAAAATCTACTCCTCCATTAAATGTATGTAAATAAAGTTCATATTAAAATTCTCACAGAATGCAGTTAGGGCTTCTCTATGCTGAGTTTGGTCACCTGTAATCAGCACCTTTCAGTTACTTACAGTTTTAACCACACTGGGAAAGAGATCCTATAAAACACAGTATGTTTCCATCTTTCCTGTCTTCCACTGAGTAGAAAGTTACAATTCTTAGTTTCAGTTTTTCCTGGGTTTTCATTTTGTCTTCACGCTAATTCATTATTCATTATTTGTTATGCTTCGCTGTAATGCCATGAGTGAGACAGTTATCTTGCAGAAATCTCATAGATAGCAAATGGAAGGTACCTCAATCTAGTTTTTATATGTTTTTATGCATTCCTGGGCCAGCACTTGAGGCCAGCCTTTCAGTCTGACCATCAGTTGTACGCTTTTCCTTTTTTATGTCTCTGACTTGATAAAACTGTGCTCATATATTAGCCTAAACTGAGCATAAACATACATAAACTTATATATTATGTTTGTAAAACATATGCTTCCTTGTTTATCACTCCATCTGAAGCTGTAATAAAGCTACTGGGAATTAATAGCACTGATTCTGAATTTAATATATGGTGAATGCTGCAGCATTATAACTTATACTGAGTGGCTAGGTTGTGACAGCTGCAATAATTAAAAATACAGTCAGCTTTGAGTTTTCCCTGACTAGTTTATCCAAAAGGCACATGTTAAGTCTTCCAACTTGCCTCTACCACTTAAGGCTCAGCTTGGTTTACAAGCTCATAAGGTTGGCACTGTATTTTCCAGATTAGTTAATAGCAATGCAAATACACATAATCAGTCCAGGTTTCCTCCCTTCCATAAGAAAGTCACTGGCATCATGAGTATGGAAGAGAGGAAGAAAGCGAAACTGAAGGTTTTGAGGCACACTGTACTAAAATAATAGGTCAAATACAGTTGAGATAAAGGTTTGGCTATTGAAAAATTTGGCACATAATTACAAAAGACACACACATATTGAATGTATCTTCCATCTAGGCAAGAAATAACAGCAGTGAAGACAATGGTCCAGGGATCCTAATTTTCTAGCTTGCACAAGCAATCTTCAGCTATTTTCACTGCTATTTCTCTCCAGGTAAGTAATGTGAAAGCCATGCAACAACATGCTTAAATGTGGTGACGGATTGATTCCCAGTGCCTGGTCTGCCCTCTTCTTAAATGGACATATAAAAAGGTAAAAGATTAAAAGGATGTATGAGTATGTATGTACATATGTATGTATGTTTGTTGTGCTGCAACAACTGCTTCATCAGGAATCCAGTTCAAGCACTTCATGCTCTTTCTTGTAAGATCTTCACATGTAGATTTTCTATCAGTGGAAACCAAGCTGTGATGATAGTAGTAATCATTCCCACTTATCTAAATATGGTGGTATGACATAATTGGCACATGGGCACTGAGTCTCTCAGTTTCCATATAATAAAGGAAGCATAAAAGACCAAAGAAGAAAGTGACACAGGCATTCAGGAGATTAAAGTTGACCTGATCTAGAACTAAATGGAAATTTCCTGGAAACTGTATCACTTTTCCTGAGGAATTTTAATTTAACATCGCTGCCTGGCAGGAAAATGTTTCATATGCAATGTGTATCATCAGCCTTTGTGAGAAAAAAAGCAATTATACAGCTACACAGGTATACTTCAGAAACTGATTCATTTGACATACCATATCCTCATCTTTTTTTGTTCATGTTACAAACATTTTAGTTTTTTGGCACTGCAGTGAGAGAGACTTAGAAGATTTGTAAGAATTTGCTTTTGAAGGACAACATGTTGGAAGGAATTAAATGAAACAGTCATTAGCATTTGCTTTGTGTGAGAAATGGAAAGGCTTTAACTGGACACAAACAAATGGCAAATATGTTTTCTTTTTTTTTTAACTGGACATTATTTTATTTTTTTAACTAACAACTCAGTATTTTCAAAGGAAAAAAAAATCCATTCATCTATATCCCCTGTTTCAAAAAAATTACTACCCATCTTTCTTCCAAAGCCTTTTGCTCCTCTTGGTGCTTTTTTTCATTCTATTTTTATAGGAGTATCTTTGAAATAAGTTATATTGACTTAGCTTTATACATTGGCTTTGTCCTTCAGTGAGAAAGTTATGTAATAGAGAAACTAGATAACAAGAGTATTCATTGCTGATGGATGTTTTAACGATTCAGTTCTCTTCCCAAAGCTTTTGGTAGTGGTTACATTAATGAGCCTACCTCCTGAGATTTCTTCACAAAGAAGAGATTTATATAAAAACATACAGCAACTATCAGGTTAGAAGTCTCTCTGCAGTTCTATTTCTTTTTATGCACAGGAAATGATTTTCTGACTTGAGAGGAATAATTCTCTCATCCGTTCCATCCTTAGAGATACAAAGGCTACATAATGCCAGACATAAAAATAAAATAGAAGAATAAGAGTCACATTGTAGTTGTCACACAACAGGAGCAGCACCAGTAAACAAAGGACCACAAAGATGCACTCCAGAGAGAAAAACACACCAATTGTTAGCCACAGGATATTTATAACATTTATGATAGAAAAACTAAAAGGAAAACAATTAAACAGATTTTGTTTTAAATACGGGGATTTGTACTAAAAATAGGGCCATTAACTTCAATAAACCCTGAAATTCACTCTAGCTTTCATTGAAGACTTGGTATAACTGAAATGGTACTTTTTAATAGAGCTAAATTACTGCCATTCATCCTCTGATAGAACTATAAAAAGATACAAAATTATGCCATCTAAAATTACATGTAAATGAAATTATCCATATTTGTGATATGGATAACTACTGCTCAGAGGGTATCTAAATGTCTAAGTGATTAACCTTAAAATCTAAATTAAATGCCTATGGGGAGATGCTTCTTTTCACATAAAATTAATGAATAAAGTTAAGATACTACATTAGCTGAAGCCTATTTTAGGTACTTTGGTTTTGCCACAGAATTCAGGCTGCAGACATA
>WBNH01011828.1:0-26647 GCA_013401255.1 Urocolius indicus | reverse complement strand
AGCCTATTTTAGGTACTTTGGTTTTGCCACAGAATTCAGGCTGCAGACATAGAGTTTGAAAGTAGTGAAGATGCACACCACAGCTAGATACAGGAGTTGATCCTAGGAGGAGTTTCAGCCACAAATCATTTTTCTCATTCATGACACAGGAAAATAAGATTCTATATGAGAATTGGATGTACAGTTGGATGTATAAAATCAAGTGGTATGAATCTCTTCCCAGAAGAAATATTCTTTATGACTCAACAGTTACTTTGGTTTTTTTTATAGATCTGTTGTAAAATTCAGTATTGCTCATTTTCCAGTCAAACAAAAATGCTACAAGTGGGTATGTGATGAATGCTGCAAGACAATCATGCACAAGTACATGTTGTTCCTCATGTCATATCCTATCATGATTCAATAAACATCATTATACTTTAGTGCTACCTAAAAGGGAAAGAAGCACAGGTATCAATGACATGTGAAGAGCTGTTCTGCTGAGATCTGCATTTTTACTGAACTTTGTTATGACCTTGAATGCAAATCAATCTGGGATGCATCTATCCAAAAGATTAATTGCTATGGTTTGCTTCAATCTTTTCTTAATAAACTGTGTTAAAAATAACCTCGATGGCGCATTAATTATAGCATGATATATTCTCCCTTTAATTTGGGGGATGGCAAATGTCTTCATTATTTTAAAGCAGCATGTGCTGTATAATACCTACCATACCACAAAAATCAGTCTAGCCCTTTGTACCTTTTACGTAAAGAACAATAATCTTCCTGTGATGTATTTATCTTCTGCACCCTGCTCACGTTGTTTTCTGCTTCATGACATCCTTCACCACAATGCTATTTCTGGAGATTTATCATTCCTTATGTTTGAGTATTATTTATAGTTATTAATAAAATAATCTTTTCTGCCATATTTGGTTTGTCTGCAACATAACTGAAAGAAAAAATTCAGAGAGTTACATCACTGGAAACTCCAGAGCTAAGAAAACTCTTGTTTCATTTGATATTTTCATTCTATAGTTGTGTATTTTTGCCAGCTTTTTTTTTTTTAAAATACATTATGTAACAGAAAGACTATCTTCTTTGTTGATTCTCTATTTGTGCTTTATAGCTAATTGGAGCAAATGATGGCTGTATCAGTTACGTATTAGCCATAGATATGCATTTATAGGGGTAGCATTAGACTCACTAAGCAGCTCTGGCATTGTTTTCTTTATTACCATGCTGTCTGGGTATTTTTGTAAACTGTAACTGCACTGTTCATTACTCACTCTTCTCCCTTACCCAGCATTCTATGGGCAGTTAGACAATCTTCAAACATACCACAGATAAGAAGCAACATATTTTACCTACAATATTAACCCAGTTGCAAGCCAGCTGGAAATCTCAGATCTTTAAGGATAGGAATTAATAGTAATACATTTTATGAAAAATAAATATTTTAAACCAAATCCTTCTTACTTTTGTAAATTTCTGTCTCATGTCAATAAATCCCTATCTTATCTTCTCACTTAGATACAACAGTTCAACTTCATTTCAGTTCCACCTATCAATTATCTTTCAGTAAATCAACTTAGGTATGAGACCTGCATCAGTCTCACCTGCCTGGAGCTGCATATAGAGGTATATTTTCTGGTATTTGGAAGAGAGCAGCTGCTGTGAGGGGGAATAGTGGGTAGGCATGTTGGGAAATATATAGTTAATAGCACCATCCATGAGACTGTTTCTTTAGTTGCTATTGGAGATGCCCAGTTGGAACACCAATAAGCAAAAGATACTAGTTATAGAGCACTGTAAGGCAGTTTAAGAGCAAATTGGACTATCCAGAAGTTGATTTTGGAAACAAACATAAAAAAATCTTCATTTAGACCTGTATAATGTCACTAGGATGATGACATCGTAACAAACCCAGATGCTGAGGTTAAAAAAATATATTTGAGTCCACTAAAGAAAGTTTTTATAATCTCTAAATTAAACCTCTTTGTACAAGTAAGATCTCTAAATCTAAAAGATATAGAACATTCACAGGCTGAACACATTTTTATGGGAGACCTGGTGCACAGGCTGCCTCATTTTAGGCCTACAATGATGAAAACTTTGGACATAATCTCAGTGGAAAGTGAAGTACTATGTGCCTTAGTCGGTAGGAATAAAACAGCTTCACATTTTGTTCTCCTGCAAGTATGTACAACACCCTAAATGTAACTGATTTTTACAGTTTTAACTTTAATTTACTATCAGAACAAAGAACTACATGTTATGTGAGCTGTCAGAAAGACAGTTGTCAAATCACTGAAAAGCTTTTTTTTTTTTAATAAATTTGACCACAAATTCAATCAATTTCATTACTTAATATTTAAATCCAAAGGAGAATATCAAAATAGGCACTATCTATTCATTAGTTCTAAACTTCTTACTCTTATGACATCTAAGGTTTGGACAAGCAAATAATGATGAAGGTTAAACACACTTAAACTGAGTCACAAAAACTGTCTGTAGACATGTCTGGCCTGTTAAACTGTAAACTGAGAACAGATTAGTAAAATTTACCTTTAGAGTGGATTAAGCTAATGCATTTTAGCTTACATGTGACACACACGTATAGCTTATCTAATAAGTTGTAGCTTGTTAAACATGACAAGGCAGTGACGTGTCACATAACTCTCCTGTTAATGTTTACTGATTCTGAAATTAAAAGAGACGCACCAAAACTTAAGAAATTTGCTACATCTGAGGTCAAAATGAAACCACATATTCTGTCCTGTGTCAGTTATGAGTTTTACAACAGTCATGTGATTATTAACTAATTTCCCTAATTGCATATTTCCAGGCAAGGAGTTGCCTCACCTGTCCTTTATTTCAGTCTTGCAGGATTTTAATGTTAAATTTCCTTTAAAAGCTTGACTAGAGATTTTAATTTTAGTTGTTACAAATCCACACAGAATAAGGGAACAAGGTTGTCATGGTGAAACTGTACTGATCACTGCTTCAAGCACTTGAAGATCTCGTTTCTATTAGTCAACAGGACAAAATACCTTTACCACATTATTATTTCCCATAGAACTCCTTAACTGATGCCAGCAATGAAGATTTGACTCCTTTGGACCCTGTTTTTTTCCTTTCAGCATACAGTAATTGCCACTGATTTCTAATAAATTATTCAGGACAGACAGACACCATGCTAAGGCACAGTCGCTCATATGAAGCCTATTAGATCGTCCATCAATGAAACAATAAAATCATATTCAAATACACCAATAAATAAGTGTATAAATAAGTTAGCAAGAAGCATATCAATCAATCAGAGCACTCTGAGGTAACATAGACAAAGATGCTGCTGGTAGGAAGAAGAAATGTATTCTAACTAGCAATTGTGTAGAGAATGCCTTTGGGTCTTATTTATATCAATCGGAAATAGTTGTATTCTTCATGAAGAAAATGACATGGTTGTTCTTTCAGTCAGCTAATTCCATTTTATTTGCATGGACTTCTAGCCAAAATATATATATCTTCATGTGTTTGACAAATGGCACCACAGCATCTGTTTTTATAGCCTTTACATCATTGCCAGAAATTAACCATATTCTCTCTCTTTTTANTTTTTAATATTAAAGTTTTGCCTGTTTCCTGCTCACAGGATAGGGGTACTATGGAAACAGAGAATATAGACCTTAGTTTCAAGCTGTGTTATGAATTCCATTTCCTGCATCAAGGTGACTAAACTGGTCTCTGATGGCAGATCTTTATGCCTGATATGCTGGAAGTTACTGTTCTAAAGCATTATACTGTTGCTAATGTTTTAGGAAGGATATTTTTAGTGTAACTTTTCACAAACTACTACATCAAGATAGNGGAGACCTGGTGCACAGGCTGCCTCATTTTAGGCCTACAATGATGAAAACTTTGGACATAATCTCAGTGGAAAGTGAAGTACTATGTGCCTTAGTCGGTAGGAATAAAACAGCTTCACATTTTGTTCTCCTGCAAGTATGTACAACACCCTAAATGTAACTGATTTTTACAGTTTTAACTTTAATTTACTATCAGAACAAAGAACTACATGTTATGTGAGCTGTCAGAAAGACAGTTGTCAAATCACTGAAAAGCTTTTTTTTTTTTAATAAATTTGACCACAAATTCAATCAATTTCATTACTTAATATTTAAATCCAAAGGAGAATATCAAAATAGGCACTATCTATTCATTAGTTCTAAACTTCTTACTCTTATGACATCTAAGGTTTGGACAAGCAAATAATGATGAAGGTTAAACACACTTAAACTGAGTCACAAAAACTGTCTGTAGACATGTCTGGCCTGTTAAACTGTAAACTGAGAACAGATTAGTAAAATTTACCTTTAGAGTGGATTAAGCTAATGCATTTTAGCTTACATGTGACACACACGTATAGCTTATCTAATAAGTTGTAGCTTGTTAAACATGACAAGGCAGTGACGTGTCACATAACTCTCCTGTTAATGTTTATTGATTCTGAAATTAAAAGAGACGCACCAAAACTTAAGAAATTTGCTACATCTGAGGTCAAAATGAAACCACATATTCTGTCCTGTGTCAGTTATGAGTTTTACAACAGTCATGTGATTATTAACTAATTTCCCTAATTGCATATTTCCAGGCAAGGAGTTGCCTCACCTGTCCTTTATTTCAGTCTTGCAGGATTTTAATGTTAAATTTCCTTTAAAAGCTTGACTAGAGATTTTAATTTTAGTTGTTACAAATCCACACAGAATAAGGGAACAAGGTTGTCATGGTGAAACTGTACTGATCACTGCTTCAAGCACTTGAAGATCTCGTTTCTATTAGTCAACAGGACAAAATACCTTTACCACATTATTATTTCCCATAGAACTCCTTAACTGATGCCAGCAATGAAGATTTGACTCCTTTGGACCCTGTTTTTTTCCTTTCAGCATACAGTAATTGCCACTGATTTCTAATAAATTATTCAGGACAGACAGACACCATGCTAAGGCACAGTCGCTCATATGAAGCCTATTAGATCGTCCATCAATGAAACAATAAAATCATATTCAAATACACCAATAAATAAGTGTATAAATAAGTTAGCAAGAAGCATATCAATCAATCAGAGCACTCTGAGGTAACATAGACAAAGATGCTGCTGGTAGGAAGAAGAAATGTATTCTAACTAGCAATTGTGTAGAGAATGCCTTTGGGTCTTATTTATATCAATCGGAAATAGTTGTATTCTTCATGAAGAAAATGACATGGTTGTTCTTTCAGTCAGCTAATTCCATTTTATTTGCATGGACTTCTAGCCAAAATATATATATCTTCATGTGTTTGACAAATGGCACCACAGCATCTGTTTTTATAGCCTTTACATCATTGCCAGAAATTAACCATATTCTCTCTCTTTTTAAACTGCCTCTGTGGCCGGTGCAAAATTTTATTTCCCCATTCATATTCCCTTTATATATTTTACTTTGAACTAGTATTTCCACTGAAATAGTGGAAGAGGCCTAAAACATAGTTTTTTACTGTGATTATTGTTTTATTTTAATGTTTTTTTGAACTTGCCTTCAGCTATTTCATTGGTACAGCATTTGGAGAGAAAAACCCNGATATGCTGGAAGTTACTGTTCTAAAGCATTATACTGTTGCTAATGTTTTAGGAAGGATATTTTTAGTGTAACTTTTCACAAACTACTACATCAAGATAGAGAAAATAAAAATTAAAGATAGGATCTGAAAACAAAGGAAAGGGCACAAACCAGAAGTGGCTATGGCTACACAAAAGTGAGCAAACCCAAAATGTTTATACAATTAGTATGCAAATTACTAGAGGGAGTGGGGGGAGAATGGGGGGAAAGAAAGATGTATAAAGATGAATTTTCCTCCACATTACCTTGATCTGTTTAAAAATCTGTTGAAAGAATTGTTAATGTAGCAAACACTGATGACTAGCTGAACTCTCTCCTAAATAGTCCGACTTTATTGTTGTCAATATATTTATAATTTTACTTGGAAATGGGCAAATAATTTTGCCCATTATTGCCCATTATTTTGCCAATAATTTTTTTTTTAATTATCTCCTATGTTGTCCTTGCCCTTTTTTACTTAAACTCATTTCTAGTTCTCACTTCTTTACATGTTTTAATAGTTGTATTATGAAATAAAAATGTGAAAAATAGGTGTATTGATCTGTTAGATCTTACCTGAAATGGAAAGGCTAGGGCTGTAAAAGCTCAGGTGAAGATTTTTTTTAAAAATCTGTTCCAATAAACTCAAGAAAGGAGATAGGAAATTATATATTGCTTGTATTCAAGTTGAGCATCTCTGGTAGAACATGTCTCTACTAAAAATACTGCACATACACCATTGATTGAACTTCCCAGAACTAACACAAATATCTTTTGCCAGTCTTTAAGATGAAAGTTTCACTGTCAGACTACTTTACTCCAGACATTTTGCCCCAGGCTTGTATTATCCTAATTTTAAATAAACACTGCTGCACATAAAGGAATCTGAACAATTTGCTTATATGTCTGATAACTTTGTTGACTTAGCTAGCAATTTGTCACCAACATTTAACAAAATTGCATGTTTTGAAAGTTGAGAAAGACCATTTATTTTCATTTGAAAACTCTGGGAGTTCTTTTACCTGTAAGCTGCACTTCTGCAGAATAAAACATTTTATTTGGCTCCTTCCTTCACACCTTATCAAAGACATTTACAATAGAACAGTAATAGATTATGTGCTCATATTTTAAGAGGTATTTTCATGACTTTAAGACAGTGAAGGCTCCTGAGGAAAAAAAAAAATTTATTAATGATACACTAGTTTCCTTTAATAGTAGTAAAGTATCCAGCCGTCTAAAAACACATAACAGTTTTGCAATGATAAACTATCACTTAGACAAGGAGATTAATTTCTTTAGAGCATCAACTTTGTGCCACATATGATTCTCAATGTCATATATGAAACTCCTTTGATGCTGCCTGGGGTTATTTATTACTCTGGGTACAATCTCTTGCCATCTCTTTCCAGACATGCCTACATGGTCATGATGCATAATTAATTACTCATCTCAGGCTTTATAGAGTCCTGCATGTCTGACAGATGAAAACTGATTTGAGTCTCAGTATCTTGAAAAACAGGTGAAGTCACTTTGGCGATTGTGTGTACTTGACTTTATAGATGTATCTTGATGACTCCTTTGTTGAGTTAAAGTGCCACCAAATCAAGTTCTGCCACAGATCTACCACTAGAGCATGCTGAAGAACTCCTTTTATTTAAACTTCATTCCATTAAGTGTAATAACATATTGAAAGGGATTTGAGGCTCCTGACTCTCTGAGTTCAAAGCCTACCATCTGCTAAGTGGTCAGGAAATGTCTAATTCTGCTTTAATGTTGTAGTGCACATAAAAGAGGTAATACTATGCACCTCAAAAGAAAGGAATTCTGGAAATAATGTACATTTTCAAAACACACCAAGAGTACAAAATCCTAGGTGAACATGTGAAGAGCAATGAAATAATACTAAAAGACTATTGCTTTCTGTCCAGTCATCATCTCAAGACATGACAAGATCCAAACTATAAGCTTGAAAGCTTTCAATTCAAAAAGCAACATACTTTCTGGATAATAAACGGAAATAGGTCTTTAACAGCCAAAATGATAACACATATATAAAATTAACATATACAAAACCACAGCTGCAGATGTTTTCAGGGCCAAAAGACTGACTTTGGTTTAAACAAATGTGAACAAAGTCATTTCCACTACAAGTATCCATAGGTTTACCTAGATCACACTTTATTCCCCCAGTGGATATTAATGCAGGAAAACTCTGTTTCACATCTACATTTTCTACTGTCACAGGGAGACATCATACCTCTAGGTACTTGTGACCTTTCTCGTATTATGAAGAGAAAGGAACATTTGGAACATGATATTGAGAGGAAAAATTGCATTATATAGATAGCAATGAGAATAATGCCTATGTCAAGTGTGAATAATAAGGATTTTGAAATGAACAATTTAAAATCATTTAACGTGGGATCTTCTCAACATGCTCTCAGAGCAGAGTAATAAGAAAACTAAGGAAAATTATCCTCATAGAAGAGGTTACAGCTGATTTACAGAGGGTAGAGATACCAGGATTGCATGAGAGAAGGAATGTACAACCTCCTAACTAAAAACCTTAATAAGCCATCAAAATGACTTACAGAGCTCACAACATCCTGTTTCTCAATCTGTTTCCAAAGAAATTTCAAATATAGGCAGGCTGCAATATAAGTAAATCTTTTTGCCAGCTTCCTGCAGTTTCCTGCTACGTCTTACAGGGCATGGCAATCCTCATTGCACCATATGATCTTGTGTTGGGGACACCTACATTACAATCACTCAACAAATGACAGTCAATAGGACTCTATGAAGCCTCTCTTAGTAAAAAAAAAAAAAAAAAAAGAATCTCTTACCTCTTTTTTCAAGATATTATCACTTAACTACTCACTGCTTAGCATCAGGTCACTACCAGCTATAATATTTTAAGATATGATTTCTGGTAATGTGGTAAAATAAGAAAAAAGCCATGAGCAAGCTGTCTGCTGGCATCCTACAGATCAAAAGAAATTGGTTCCTGAATGGGTCTCAATCATTATTATACTTGTAGGTATTGTAAAGGCAGAGGTTATTGCAGTGGAACTCCCCAGCTAGCAAAAAGCTATAAGTTGAGTAACATTTGTATTGTAACTTTGTTTGCTTTGTGTCTAATGCAAAACAAATAAAATATAACACATATTACTACCAAAAAGCGTAAGCCCAACTTGAGTAGAAAATTCCTTAGGCATTATTACAACCCACGTTTTTGACCTGAATGACAAATAAGCATCTGAAATAAATCTGATCAACAGAACCTTAATAAGTATCAGTTAACAGACATGTCATACTCTCATGGACAGTACAAGCTGTGTCTTACTAGATAAGACACTTTGGATTTAAACATTTTCTACTTTTTTGGGAGCTCAGTATCTGGGATTGTTGGACTTAACTAGCACCTAAAGAACAAGAAAAAAAGAATCTAGTAACATCACCAGGATCTTTCAGATTCATAAACTGAGCACAGCAAATGATTTAACACAGTGGTTTAGGACTGAAGATATCTTTTTACACTTACATTACTTCATTAGTTTCCAGAAAAATATAGAAGGAACATCTGGTAGGAGCATAAAGGATTGTAATGCTTTCTGAGTCAGGGTTTATGTGACAAATCAGTACATTATTTTCAAAAGGCATATAACCAGAAAGCATGGATTCATCTTTACCTCTAAGTTGAATGGAAAATGTCTACAGACCTCAAGGAAGAGGATCTATAGGCCTCTGTGAGTTAGCAATATCAGGCATCATCATTATATTAGCTAACTTAGAGAAAATTTGTCTGGAAAGATGAATGCTAAGATTTTGAATTTATAAAGAGAAGTGCTCTAACTCATGCTGGATTTAAAACTATAATAGTCTATAATGCCAGACATACACACCAGCAGTTAAACTCATGTGGCTATTAGATACAAAACAGTAACATAAAGAGACTGGAAATTCAATCAAAGGGACAGCAAACATTCTGTCACATAACCTGAATCTTCACCATTGTGGAGACCTTCAAGGCATGTAGTCTCAATTTAATTGGGTTATGATTCATATTCAACTTTTGTAACATTTTAAAATCTAAACACAGGCTTTTGAGTCACATTTAGATATACCTAGCTATTAAAAAAGAATATTTGTTAAAAACTTTATGGTTCTGTGTTTTGAATGAATTGCATTATCTCACTACTCATGACAATGACTAAATTTAAACTCTGTGTTTAATTTGCAGTCATTTGTACAAATAGTAAGAGTGATCATGGTAAGGCTGCCTGCTCTTACTGTTTTGAGAACTCAAGATAAGTAGCTACTAAGTCCTCTTGCAGCAATGATTAAAAATCATTTTCATGTTAAACAAAAATTCATTATCATAATATGTGCCAATATCATTCATAGAACATAACAATATAACACAACAACTTAATGGTACCATACAATAAAAATTTTCACCCATGTATTCTGAAAATCAGAGTCTATTAAATCCCCATTTTCAACTTCTGCACTTTAAAAGTCTCTGAGGAATACAGATATTAATAAACATAGAAAATATAGACAATTAAGGAAATTGTGTTAGCACTGAGGAAGAATGACATTTCCATTCGCATCTTCCATTGTTCCTTCAAAGAAGGAATACAATTGTTTCATTTTCACTCTGAATGTGTTATCTGTCTTATATACTTCATTCATTAGTTCTCAGAATAATATTTTCATGTCTCTTAAATAGTATTTGGGGGACAGTTTTACAGCTGTATGTCAGAAAGAAATAATAAAAATATGTGTTCTTACTGCATTATTATCCAAGTGATCACGTATTCAAGATTTAAAAGGTTATGAATTATGTGATTTTTTTTTGTAATTACAAATACTATATAGCACATGTATGTTCAGCTAGTCAATTCTTTTCAAAGATCAATTGTGAATCGTTATTATTTAAAAAAAAAAATCAATCTACAATGTCCAAAGATTAGTTATTCACTTTGTATGTCAGCTTGTCTCAGAGCAATATTCTCCTGTGTGTCTTCTTCCTTTTCATATATCACCATAAAACTGTATTTGGAAAGTACTGGATGTGTTAGTATAATTTAGATAATAATTCAAAGAAAATTTCTCCTCATAATTTTTATATTATTACCTGAAGTTACTGTTCTATAGCAGAAAATCATCTAGTTTGCAAAAAGTCTGTTATACACTTTTTATCAGCTTGCTCATGATTTGAAAGCTTTTCATATGCTTTTGACGTGTGAAATTATATACACAAGCTCACTAAAATTATCTGTCAATATCTAAAAAAACCCCATCAGATGTACCAGAAGCCAAATTTAGAGATCCAACTGAGTCAAATGTTCTTATGTTTTGCTAAAGTGAACACAAAAGAACAATTTTGCAAACACTATTTACTACTTTAAACTTCACTGACAAAATTCAGTAGTTATTAGCTTCCTTGTATTTTTTCACCCCTATAGCTCTTGCTAGCATAAATCCTCTCCTGCACAATCTCTGTCTTTACATTATGGATTCCATACACTCATCTCTGTAGTGTATGTCACATAATTAAGAAATAAATCTATGTGGTTCAGAAAAAATTACTCTTTCCAGTTGTATTCTAGCAGTACCCAGGGAGCACTCACCTTACACTTCCTTTACCTAGACAGGTGACAAAATGTTATCAGCACTACTCCCTTGCTCCACTCATGCAAAATAAATATTTCACTTTTGAAATCTAGGACCAGTAGCTGATTTAAAAGACAACTGTTAAAGAAAATGAGGACTCAGGAACGTGATTAAATTGCCACAACTTAACAAGCAGCCACATACCAACTGAGCACAGTAACAGTCTATGTATATCCTTGGCCACCACATTCAAAAGAATTACGAGTAAAGTTAAGTGCAGAATAAGACAAAGACAAATGGAAATCTTGCAGATGAGTACCAGATGACAAGGCAGGCTGAGATCTTAAACTCTGCATCCCATGGAAAAATAGCAATTATATAGAACTGGAATTGCTAAATCAATACTTCTTTCAATTAATGCGAATCAGCAGCTTCATACTGAAAAGTGCTATAACACGAAGTCAGCTATTAGCTCTCTATCACCTTACATTAATCTATAAATATGACGGACACCAAGTATATAAATGAGCTTTGATACAACGTCCTGATATTTGATTGCTTTTAGAAAGGCCACTCATTTATTTACACAGGAGACCAGCATTCATGCTGTACAAATATAAGAGATGCTTTTCAAATGAGCCTAAGGATTTATTTACCCCAGAGAGGAAAAATTTTGGCCTCAGCGGTAAATAATATTTTACTGAGTTGTCCAATTGTTCTTTGTATTTAGCATAATAATAAAAATTAGTCCGAAGTCATAGTTCTAGCATCTCTGTATAAATAACTTATTACACACACTCAAGCTGTCCATGATGGGCTTCAGAGAAAGTAATGACACATACACAACTACATATTTATAAAATTCAGAACTAACATGGATTTTTCTAGACCTTGAGACAAGTGGAAATTAAGTAAAGACCTTAATATATGCAGTCACATGAACACATGGGTGCAAATATCACTCTGTAAGGCTATAGATGACAAAAATACTATTTTTTAAAATGGTTATGACAGCAAAAAAGTAAAGCTACTTAGAAACCTTAGGAACAAACTCTAGAATAAGCAATTATAGAATCATAGAACGGTAGGAGTTGAAGGGGAACTTCCATTATAAAGCTTATAGTTTTACATACGTATCTGAGAAAGGAAATTCCATTTCTAAGTCTCATTCTCAACAGACAGCAGATTTATAGTAGCATCCTAAAGCACATTATCAGCCACTGCCTTCTGTTAATTCTGTATTTCAACCTCCTTCACCATGATCCTTCCAGAGGGTAATTCTGGATTGCAATACCAAAATGGTAAGAGAAAATTAACAGTTAGCTTGTCATACTATTGTAATTCAGCCTTCTCACAATAGGTTCCAGTTTATTTTGCCGCTATTTATCTGCATTTGTTCATAAACAATAGAATAGGAATATATTCATGCTCCATTTTATATTCCAAAGAGCTTGTACTGAGAAGTAAACAATTTTTGTTAGTGTTATGCTTGAACAGCAAGCATGGAACTTTACATATTTTTTAAAAAATCCTAACAAAGATACATGAATTAAGATTTCAGCAAGATATAAAAAAAAATCACCCATTGGATGTGAGACACACTGAAACTGTGTCAGCTCTCTGAACTTATCTTCTTACTTATTGGATTCTGAATCTCTGCTGGATTTAAAATTAAAGAATTCAAATAAATTTATCTGAGGAACTTCCAGATGTGGGGAAACATCTTAAAAAAAACACCTTGAAGAAGAAACAGAAGATAAACAAGCCAGCAGAAGCATCATGCCAGATGCACAAAGACAGTATTTCTTTTTCAATGTAGTTCTCAAACCTGTAACTTAACTCTTAAACAACTCTGCTCAGATACCATTTTGCCTTGAGGCAGTCAAAGTTCCAAGACATAAAAAAGAAGTGCTAGTTCCCTTTTACTTTAAGAAATTTACATTGTTTTCCTTTCATATAGAAGATAGTAAGTTTCCATACATCTTTTGACTGAGGAAATATGCATCCATCTCATGAAAAGGGCCTTGATCAACAGGCTATAGTCTAATCTGGAATGAGGTACTCTTCTATAAAATTATTCCTCAATGTACAAAATAATTAATAGAAATAAAAGAAAGAAAGAGCTCTACAGACTGCTATTTGAGCACTCAATAGAGTAAGGAGACAACTGAATTCAATTCTGTGCAAAGGTCAATATTTATTGTACATTACATTATATCCCAAGAATTCTTTACTGACAGATCCATACTAAGTTATTTACTTTAACAGATGCTTACAGAAATAGTCAGAGAATAATTTTGAGGAGAAACTGATAATTTAAATAAAAAATGAGATTCAGTCTCACCTAATTATAAGCATCTCCATAGCTCCAAATCAACTCATCTATTTTACATTCCTACTTCAGGGTGGAGATGTATATTGATCTACAACAAGCCCAGGAAGAGTCTGACTTGTTAAACACTGATGGTTAACTTTCAGACATTAAAATACAGACAGAACTCTGCTCAGTGAAGAATTTCAAGATTGAGTAGAACTACACTTCAGTTTTGAAGATTAACAACACTGACAAATTCCTCCCTCATTTCAATGCTAACTGTTGGTGGAGAATGACACTGGTTTACATTTAATTCATATCCAAAACAGCCTTGTCAATAAGGCTCTTTTGACTTAAACAGGCTTTGGATAAGAAATGTAATACCAGAAAAAATATCCTGATAGGTCAGCCTCAACTACTTGACTAGTTTCTTGTGTAATCAGATTATGGTGAAAATGCTGAGATCAGGTGCTTATAGACTATTAATGAGCCAGAATATATAATGTATAATGAGTCAGAAAAACAAATGCAATGTGCACAATCTGTTATTTTAAAATATTTAGGACCCAGTGCTTCATTCAGAAATCTCTCCAATGCTTTAACATTTATCAAATTAATTATAATGAAACAAACAGGAACCTGTTATGTCTTATTAATAACTATGAGGAAATATTAAAATTAAGTACAGTGATCACTTGAAACTTTGTGATTGTTTATTTGCTTGTTTCAAATAACTTTCAAGGAAATATTAGGTGCAAGTGAAAGACAGATTGTCTCCTCAAGATGTCACTCACTTTAAATGCTAGCATCTCCAGTCAAACTATCAAAAAGCACAAAGATGTGCATGGCTTCATGACAAAGTGATAGGTATTTTTTTCTACTTCTAACTCACATTTGAAACAATATCCTGAATAAGATATTAAAAACTGTATTTGAAATCTTCAAAAGAGCTTAAGAGTGTTGTTCAGGTCGTTTCTGAAGAGGTGGGTGCTCCACACTTTTTCAAGTATCTTGAGTATTTCAGCCTATCTCTAAGACTGTTCTATCACTAGAGCCACAGACAAAGATCTTTTTAGCTACGAAGAACTTGCATTCTAAAAAAACTTGCATTTAAAAAAAAAGAGATGATTAGGTGTTTTTTCCCCAACAATCACAGTAGGTATTAGAATATTACATCCACCTCACTGGCTGACAATATTTGATAATTCTATTGCTGAAATAGTTTAATATATTACTACAAACACATAGTTTTCAAAGTAGCAATAAATAACATTGCATATCCCTTAATGGTTGAGTACAGAGAATAGTATACAGCATAGAGATTAAAAAGACATGAAGGAGCCTATGAACATCTATGTCAATAGATATGAGCAAGTCACCTTTTAAATATATTTTTGAGAAACTGAGCTCCTCTTATCTTCTATTGTATGGCTGATTTTCTAATCCTTGAAATATTTCCCATTATGTGCAAAACATTTACACATTTAATTGTAAGAAATAAAGTTTTGCAACTTTACTTCAAAATCATCAAAGTATTGAACAGCATTCCAGTAGAAATCCAAAATTAAAATACAGTGGTACTGCCTAAAATCTACCTGTGTGTCCTCCATGCCTACATATTTCCCGACCACAGATTCACAGAACAGTTGAGATTTGAAGGGGCCTCTGGCTATACTCTCCTTTTGAAGCAGGGTGACACATATCCAGTTGAATAAGACAGTGCCCAGTTAAATTTTTAATATCTCCAAGGATGACGACTCCAGATCCAGCCTGGGTAACTTGTCCCAGTGTCACAGAATCATAGAACTGTTTATGTTGGAGAAAATCCTTTGAGATCCTGGAGTTCAACCATTGACACAACACTGCCATGTCCTTTACTAAATCATGTCCCTAAGAAACACATCTACACTGTCTGACCACTCTCACAGTAAAAAAGTATTTTCTTATCTTCAGATGGAATTTCTAGAATTTCAGTTCATGTCCACTGATGTTTGTTCTGTCACTGTGAATCATGGACAAGAGTCTAGCTCTACTGTCTTCACTTTCACCCACCAGGTATTTATAGAAATTGAAAGGATCTTTCCCAAGACTTCTCCAGGTTAACAGTCCCAAGACTCAGTCTCTCCTTGTATGACAGATGATCCATTCCCTTCACGATCTTTGTGGTCTTTACTTGACTCACTCCCTTTTACTGGGGAGCACAGAAGTAGACCCAGCACTCCATGTGTGGTCTCACTTACCTAGAGTAGTTTGAGTAAAAGTGAAGGATCACCTCACTTTACCTGTTGGCAGTGCTCTTACTAATGTAGCCCAAGTGGCTGTTTGAGTGATTTTACAATGTATTGCTATTCCATGGTTAACTTGATGTATTTCATGGTTAACTGGTTAACATCAGTACTTTCTGTGCAAAGCTGTTCACAAGACTGTTACCAACAAGTACAAGTGAAGGGGGGTTGTTCCTGCCCAGATGCAAGACTTTGCACTTCTCATTTTTGAACTTAATGAGAGTCCTCAATGTCCATTTATCCGGCCTGTTGAGGTATGTCTCAATGAAAACACAACTCTCTGGTCTACCAATCACTCCTCCCACTTTTGCATTCTTTGCAATGGTGGAAAACATTGGCAATGATACTACTACCTCCCATTACCTCTGTGTTGACAACAATTTTTTCTCAATTATATTCCATATAAGAAGAGTCTATTCTGATGCAATAATGTAAAAATATTTAAGAAGTACATACAGTTACTAACGGAGTTACAGTGTTATCAAGTGACTTTGAGGAAGTGTATATGGTACAGACACTAAAAAAAATATATGTACATATAGTATTAAAAATCTTTCCACAAAGAGGCTATCAATAAACGAAAAGCATACAAAAGTTTCAAGCCTGCACAAAACATTTAATTCTAAAGGGAATTTGCATCATTTATAGAAACCTCAGAAAAATTAAACACAGCAGAGGTCTCTGTTGTCATTTAGCTGGATGACCAGGATACTATAAAGTAGCAGTAACACTACTAGCTTTGAAGTAATCACATTGTTATGGCAAAATACCATCTGCTTTTTCCCCTGTTACTCCATAACTGACATTTGTATGTTTTAGCTACTCTAATAACCTGTCCTCAAAAGGTGAAAACACTATGCAGATATTTGGTCCAAGTGAGTTATTTATACGGCATAAACTTTGGACAGGCAAATTAGAGTTTTAAAGTTTTCCTCTACTAATAATATTACACTTTAAAGTAAATACACAGCATAAACTGTTCTTTAACTGTGTCAAGCCAAACAATGAGTAGAGTCTTCTGGGTTTTTCCTGAATGGGCATATTAATACAGTGCATTTAAGGAAAATCTTCCTGGCTGCTGTCAGAACCTGTCCACAAACATAATTCAGATTTACTTCATGGTAAGAGTTTCTGAGGAATGTGCTAAGTATTATTAAAACATTAAAATAAGTCTCAAGAAGCAGAATGCCTCAGGTACAAACTTTGAGGACTCAAATTTTTACACCTTAGTATAGCTGTTGTTTTTCAAAATGTGTTTCTAACTGTATTACAAAAAAAATGTAAGATGCACTTTGATACAAATACTGCCATATAATCATAGTCTGTCTTCAAATGCATGCCATGTCCTTGGAAATCCCAAAAGACCATTCATTGTTTAGAGAATCTTCTGACCCACAGGATGCATGCCACTAAAAAAGATGAGGCTCCTAAAAAGGAGAGGAGGGAAAAAGTATTCCTGAACATCATTTTAAATTTTAAATCCCACCTGGATACACATTTTATAATGCTAAAAAAATGCAATTAACATTTTTAAGTCATACTTTTGTTGTTCTCATCAACAATTACACTATTGCTTCAGGTCACATATAAAACAACACAATTCTATGGCTGCTGCATTAGTCATACTGAAAGGATTACTTCTGCTAAATTTATCTAGAAGCAAATGAGTATAGGGATATAGCATTTGGCTGACAGAAGACCTAAACTTTGGTCACCTATAAAATAACTAGGTGATGTTAGGCAAAGTCACTATTATTCTTTTCTACTCTGCCTTCTGTGCATTGTCTGTTTAGGCTTTTTTCTTCATATCTGTCTTTCTACTAGGCAAGTTGAAAAGGAAATCCTAATCTAGGGTATGATCTTTGTATACTATATTTATCTAAGAATCACCAATAACAGAAAATACTATAAATAAATTAGAAGGCTTTGATTAATTAACTTTATGTAAAAGTCCTGTATCAGCTCAAGAAAGAGGGAAAAAAAGATTGCAATTATTACTGTGGCATGAAATAGCTTATATGCACACAATGTGATTATAAATCAATAATGTATACCAAAGTTCTTCTGAAGGAAATAGAAGGGGATATGAATACAGCTGACACCTTTCATGGGAGTTGGGCAGTGGTATGCCTCTGCATGTTAAGAGAGTTTGATTATTGCTTCCTCAGTTAAGATGACTATTGTTGCAGACAATGTGAAGAATTAAATGGATTTCATACCCAAGGAGTGATTTTAACACAAAATTAAAGCACTTTTCAAAAAGGAAAGAAAATGAAAGAAAAAAAGATGCAATTGGATACGTTCACTCCCTCTCCATGTCCCTATTAATGAAAAGATTCCATTTGGCAATGATAACAATTCACAGCAGGGTTTACTTTGCTGCTTTGCTGTTTCTAAGGTTTCAAACTGATACTTCTACAAAGTGATAAATAGGAAAATTGAAAATATCCCACAGTGTTGGAAAAAGAATGCAGTGTAAGGAAAACCTTCCACTGTTATTTTTCCAATTACCATAAAACCATTGACACAGACAATCATTTAGTACATTTTATATAATTTGCATAGAAACATATATGTGCATTCGGACAAATTGGAGTCATATATGAAAGAACCTCAAAATGTGTTATGCTGCTTACAAATGTTATAAACCAGTCTTAAGAAAGGTATAGTAGCCATGTTTTCCTCTGCACAATTAAATTACTTATATTTGTACCTATAAACAAATGATACCTTTCATGTATTTTGGCTTGAATATCAGCCAAAATGATTAAGTAACATACATGTGAGTTTTTCAAGTGCTGCGATGTCCACTTAGGTTAAATAAATTCCCCTTTTTTTTTCCTTCTTGATTTACCACCTCAGAACCTTGTGAGGACTTCTCTCCGGACTTCCATGCTTTTTTAGAGGCACTGTAACTAATGTTTTAGAAAAGAGGAGTCTCACCAGATAACAGACAAATACTATTGCTAAGAGTCGTAGTCCTCCACCACCTTACTCTCTATTCAACTCTATTCAAGGTGGCTCAACCACCTTGTGAAAAGACAATTACTTATTTGACCCAATAAAGTTGAGCTTTTAATCCATATCATATCACTTCAGGAACTCACTTATGTTGAACTGTTCAATGAACCATGATCCCAGTCTTTCTTCATTATAAGTCTTTTTCAGTTAATTTACAGTGAAATATTTGGACAGATTGTTACAATTATCTACCTTTTCCTGACTATCGGGAGTTTCCCCTGCTGCTTTTGGGAATCATTTATATATCCTTAGTTGTTTACACAGAAAGCTCTACCTTTACACTTGCAAAAGTAGTAAAACTTTTTTTTTTTTCTGCCTTACAATTGTAACCAAAGCACTCTTATTTTTATCATGACTTTCATTTAAATTCTGAGAATTCATTCTTGATTCATTAAGCTATATAAACACAAGCTTATAAGCATCTATACTTAGAGATTTTGAGCATTTTTGGTTACCATTAATGCTCAAGTAACAACAATTAAAAAACAGTAAATTTACTCTAGAATAAAACTAATGTATTGCAAAGAGTCTCTGAAACCAGAACACCACATTACTGGTTCTAGGACAAACTTAAAGAACAAATAGTTTTATCATATCTTAGCTTACATATGATTTTCTTGCAGTAATGTTGCATTACCGTTTTTACCACAATACTCTGGCTTCATCTGGCTATTTCATCTTACTTAAATTAATGTGACGATACTTGTATTTTTCTCAGTCTTGGAGGTTTGTTGTTGCAATTCATTTGTTTTGTAGCCAATGGACAGCACAGTGTATTTTTAACAACGTAGCACTCTTCAGAGACACATCTACAAGCTCTACTTGAATACTAAAGAAGAAGTACACCGATTGTCCTGGCTTATACTGTTCTAGCAAGAAATGTTGCTGATCTATTTTTTAAAACATCTTTTTATATTTAGTCAAGAGTATTCAGTGAATAATCAGTGCCATCAAGTAAAGTTAGCTTTTCTAACTATTTTGTGATTTTTCATGTTATTAAACAGCACTGCAGTGAAGAGGTTAACAGAGAATTGATTTTTGTTTTACTATACTGTCTTGGGATGAAAATTTCATAAAAAGCAAATTTGTAATAAATCTTTGTCTGGATCATGAGAAGCCAGGGTGAGTAGTTCTAATAAACGCTATTACAGCAGCAATCTTCTATAATATTAGGCATTTTACCTGTTTCAGTGATCTGTATCAAACCAGGTGTTTCTAACTTGAATAAATAACCGGGGAAAAGAACAGAGAAAAAAGTTTAAATAATTGATCATTTTCTCAGTGGAGGGAAGTCATCATTGGAAACCTGAAGGGTTCTATGTGGTTCAGCACATTTATTAATGAATATTCATTAATTAATTCACTCTTGAAACGACAGTTTGTTCACAAAGTAGCCAGTCATACAAAGTTATTCAAGATAGTCAAAATAAAGAGCAACTGCAATGAACTGTGTGTCTTCCTTCACAGTTGCTGATTGTCTTTACAATAAAGTGACAGCTAAAATTCAGTAGGTAAAGGGATATATAATGCTATGCTAATACCATAAGCACATCATTGCCTGGATGTAAGCCCACTGACCACTGAATGGACTCATCGTTGTCTGCCTCAAAGCAACTCCTAATACGATGTCACAAAATCTGTTATCTAATATGTTTTAACAATAGGAGAATTCACTTTTAGAGTTGCAAACAATTTTATTAGGTGAAAAAGAAATGTTAAACTGAATTGTGCAATACACAAAATCCATTAAAAAATTTCAAAGAGGCTTTATGTTCAAGATATATAAGGGGAAAAAAAAAAGAGTGAACTAGAACCAAATGGACTGAATTAATTTTGGTTTTTTATTAAGGCTGGTTGTATACAGTAATGATATGTTACAGATGCTGTAATGTACTAGTAAACAATATTGGTTGAGCAATGCCTCATAATCACAATCCCTGGTCCTCAGGGGGAAAGCCACCCAGCCAAGAACACACCGTCCATGTGGTACTTACAGAATGTTGACAGCTTCCTGTGACAAGTGGTCAATAAGCCAGCAACAAGAGATGTGCTTCTGGACCTTGTGCTAATAAAGATCTGTTTGGGGATGTGAAGGCTGGAGGCGACCTTGGTTGAAGTGACCATGAGATGATGGAGTTCAAGATCCTGCGTGGAATAAGCAGGACATCAAACTGGGTTGTGACCCTGGACTTCAGGCAAGCTGACTTTGGCCTCTTCAAAGACCTGCTGGGAAGAATCTTAAATTACATATAAATTCTGCATAGTTTTCTCCTTTTTGCCTAACACTCCAAAAGCTTAGAACAACATTCATCCAGTACTCTGAAAATACTCAGAGACAAAGTCAAGATCCATAGAGTATAACTATCAATTTGGTTCTCAAAACTGACTTATCAAAATAAGATGAAATTCTGATTTAAAACAAGAGAACAACTAAATTATGGTTTTAAATAGCTTTTAAATCACCTTTAACCAGTATTAGTAATACAGAATTTTCTGTCCTCAAACCTATAATCTAGTCACTTCAAATAAAAATGTAATAGAATCTTACATTTCTGAATTTATAGTTAAGTAACTATTGCTGTGTTTTACTGCAAATTTTACTTTCATTGACACACATTTGAACAGCCACTGAGATATATCAAGAACAGAGATCTAAACTCCAGTCATAGCAGTAGATTTCGGTTATTTTGCATCTCTTACTCTTTTCTAGCCGCTTCTACAGACAACTGCAGACAGCTGATGGTTTATTACTTAGATGTGCATTACTCTACTTGCACTGACAATTTTTTTAACCTGCTGTATTATTATTCATTGCTTCTGCTACAAGTGTTACCATAAGTTGTGTGGGGACTATCAAGCAGGACAGAACTGGCTAAGACATGCACTATTGTCTAACTTAACTGGGTTTATGGGGAGGCAACAGTGTGACTTGGAGATGATATGCACCTTCAGATCCTCGTGTTACTCCAAATACACAGAAAAACATAGAGATTTCAGAAGCAGAGGAAAAGTCAATAACTATTAAATGATAGCTGAAATGTGCTTCATTCTCAGGATCTGCTGTATCTGCTGCACAGACTCTGAAATGTATTCTAAAAAAAAAGGGATGTTGCCTTCCAGTTCAATTTGTGATTAATTCTTGACACACATTTAACCTATTCATATATAAAGACCTTGTGGAGGAGAAAGGACTGTTTGTACTGAAGTTCCTAGACATATGTATTGTTGAAAAATTACAATCGTAACAGTAACACAATTGTGGGGTCTCTAAATAAAATTGTACACTTATTGTCTAATAACTTTTATTTTGAAAGTTATTCATGCTATTCTATGTCCTATTATTATATTGAATTACTGTATGTATTGTCAAAACGGACATTTCAAAAGTACACTTTCACTAGTACTATTTCACTAGTACTAGTACTATCTTTGAGAAAGCTCACTGGCAAAACTTTACAGTTTTTGGAATAGTAGTATAAAAGCATCTCTGAGATAAATCTTATTTTCAGCACCTGTCTCTAATTTCTTTTTTTAGTATTCTTTCTGCATTTTATTTTGTCTTAAATTGCAACATTCATTGATGAAAGGTGTTTTACTTGGAAGTTTCACAGTTAAGTGATCAAAGAAAATGATTCAGGAATCATAGCAGGTAAGGAGGAAAGCATTTATTTTGTCCTTAACTGTGTCTGAAGGCAGAAATCAACCTGGCAGATCTATATGTGATCATTTATTGAAGGTTTCCAAAGTGGAAACTCCAAAGGCTGATATGCAATTTATTTCAGTTCTTTATTATCTTTGCCTTTAGCACATTTCCAATAATACATAGTGGAAAACTCCCTTGCTGCAATCTGAACTCTTTAATTCTTGTCTGAACTTAACTCACTATGGTGAAAAATTCCCTTCAATTTTGCTGCTTGCTTTTATGTATTTGAAAAAAATAGTGTTCTGTCAGAGTCTTTTTAGGTCAAATAACCCCAGTTCACTCAGTTTTTCCTTCTAGAAAGACTTCTGATGATTTTGTTCATATTTCATTAAAATTTCTTTAGTTTTCAAGGTGTGGTATATTCTGTATCATGGCCAGTTTGGAGAGAGGTTATATATCTTCTCATATGAAATTCATCTGATCTCTAACATAGTGTAATAAAATCTACAATATTGTCCATAAAACAGGTCTCATCATACTCAAAGTAATCCTACAGGTTTTCAGTGACTGAAAAGCACTGATAAAATGATAAACTAAAAGCCCTTTTTAATATATCAAAACTGGGGTGTTATGTGGTTCAGTATTCTGAGGATGATAAAAAATCACATTCTTAGACTATTAAACATTTACTCAAATAAATAAATTCTAGCTTTAATTCCAAGGCCATCGTCTTGCAGTAGGAAGAATATCTAATTTGGAGTTCCAAAAGTATGGGGTTTTACTTATCTTTCCAGAAAATTTCAAGTGTACCATTGTTCTTAAGGTGTCTTAAATAATTATAAAATGCAGAAATAGAAAAGAATATTAAGCTCTTCTGTTCCTCTTCTGTTACCATGGCAACTGCAGTGGTACTCAAAATAGACAAAGTGTTTTATCCACTTGTCAGATAACATTTAAAGGGATTTTTGGTTTCTACTAGCTGGATCATAGAAACTAAACCTTAAAAAAATGTAGTTCATATGTGTAATGAAGTCTATGAAACCCAAAATAATTTTACACACACAACAACGACAATTTCTAAAAAGGTAAATAATAAATTGTATCTAAATGCTATGGCTTTTAATCTAATTTAATGATTTATATTAGTTGGAGAAAAGAGATTATAGATATTTCAGCACTGATGTATTTTTTTAAGTTTTTAACTATCTATTTGTTTTAGAAAAGGAATTTTTCAGACTTAGTTCATAAAATAAGCCATTCTTAATAGATCACTATTATCTTGTAAAAAACTTGTAGAAACAGTTGGGTGTGATTCTGAAGTTGGAATACAAGCGTTCTTTGACTTTGGATAGATTAAACTTCAAATCTACTTCCACAACAGTGCAGAGATTCAGATTCAATGCCATTCTACACAACTCTAAATCATAAAATCAACTCATACAAACCACTTATCAGATGACACATAAACTTCCTAAAAAAGATATAAAAATTATTGCATCCTATTAGAACCACAGTAAATGAACTGCACATTTATTTTAAGTGATAAAAGTTCTTTATTGCTTTCAAAATAGCATTTTATAAAATTAAAAGCAGTTTTGCCTGAGGAAAGAGTTTAAATTCAGAGACAGATTGAGATTTGGTGTGTTCTAGTTAAATTTTTCAAATGACAAGATGAAGAATATGTTAGTGACCTTAATGGTAAGCAAGCCCTATGTGATTACTTAGTCACAAAATATGAAGAGCAAGAATGAAGATTAACATTTACAGAGAATTAGCCACAAAGTATGTTAAATCAGTATAAACACAATTCCTAATCATTAATATTTAAGGTCTCCATGTTCCTTCTTCTCTCCTTCATATTGAGATAACAGCAAAAAGTAATTGAAATGCTTTATTTTCTTTTTACCACTCATGAAACAGTGCACAGTGTGTACACCACTCTAATGTGTCACATTTCTCTCTGCTTTTATAGTCAGCAGCAGCATGAAATAATAATCACAAAAACATTCTTGCTGCTTTCTCGTCTTTATTATACCTAAAATAATCATAAAATACTTTCAACGGTAATTTATGTCTATCCAGGATAATCATGAATGCCTGTACTACAGATATATACAACATATTAGTTTTAACACGCGAACTTAATTACTACTACTTGGCATAGGAAAGGATAATAGGAAAGGCACAAGAGTGCTTGCAGCAGTGCAAGGCAGCAATGCAACATGCATCACTCCTTCCTGTCTGCTTTGCTGTACCATTACATCCACATTGCTGCTTCAATCCACATAGCGAATTTTAGAGTGAAAACAAAGTCAGAAAAAGATTTTTGTAATGGCTTCTAAAAAGTTCAGCATTTGATTATATCTGTCAGTGGTAAAAGTACCTCTGACTTCAGTAAGAGCAGCACTCGGTCAATCTTGAGCTCCTGGGAGTATTTTGTTCTGATGTACCAATCGGATGCAAGCAGGAGACAGGCAGAATAGCGTTAAATTGTATATAGACAAAGGGCTCAAGTTTTTCTTATATATGTAGGGGATGAGCTTAATGCCCAAAACAGGCACTACATCATTTACATCATTTTCACACATAGAAATTTTGAACATATTTTCTGTTAAAAAAGATCATATGGGGAATTTTGTCCAATTTTCAAACTTGGACATTTGCAGTTTTATGTTTAATCCTTTTAGGATTAAATAATCTTGGCAGTTGTTAAAAATCAGGCAAAACAGTAAACCAATTTATTAGCCTATCCAATTACGTCGATAACACTTCTCAAATCATTGTGATACCTTAAGCTCAGTTATGTGGCTTCACAGTATGCTTGTTAGTTAGTACTCACATCCTAAAATGAGAAAAAAATGTTGATTACTCCAGAGTGTCGTATATACAGAGAATGATTTGTTTGGCTTTGGACTATTAATCCTATCATTTAATCACTGGCCTTTTTGACATTTTGCCTCAACCTCAACCAGTCAAGCTCAATTTGCAAGCCAGCAAATACCACCAATCTCCTAGTCAAGTTGATTGAAATTGCATGCAGACACCACTAGCAAGAAACAGAGTGGAGATAAAACATCATCGAGACAGAAGAAGGCAGATACAAACTGAAACATCCAAATTTGAGAAGTTGAAGAAGCAATTGGATGAGTTTGTGGAGCTCAACAATAAAAGACAATCAGACAGATATTGAACTTAGAGAACAGATGTGGGGGGAAAAGAAAATAGAATTCCCACATTTTTATCATTTATGTACACTTACCCTGTATCACATTTTTACTATTGAACATTTTAAAGTACGTTATAACAGCAGAAAGATATTTATATGTGCTTTTTATGGTGCTTAAAAAATTCTTTGGGTTATTGAAATTATTTTTTCCTCAACCCTAAAATTCATCAGCAATCTGTATGAAGTATGAGCTTATATTTTATTAAAGTATCTTCTGCTGTGCTTTCTTCCTACAGTAACTCATAAACGAGTAGGCAGGAAAGAAAATTTATGTAAAACAACTAATATGACAGCTAAAGATTATTACTTGTGGGAAAGAAAAGGTTTGTTTAGATAAATTTTTGGAAAGGAGTTGAAGCAGCAGCAATATGTGAGTCTTCAAATTCCAGTTGCTATAGAAACTGGTTGTATTTTTAGCTATCACAACAGTTATAACAATTGTAGAAGATATCAGTGCTGGTTTCTCACTATTTTTCCAAATATTAATCTGTATGTTGCTGCAGTATAGGAAGTTCTAAATAGTGTTTTGCACATATGAAGTATCTTGCATAACATTTTACCAGTTTAGCTTTATGGCAGAGAAAGAAACAAAATATCCAAAAGCGGCCAGAATCATTTTGCCTTTTAATGGAATTAAAGAAAAAAACAAACAAACAGACAAAAAACGCCTTAAACCTTTATGGAATTCACTTCATAGTGAATTAGACAGACATTTTAATTTTTTTTCTCATTCTGTAGACATTGGTAGTCATAACTTTTCCATTTCTTTGTCTCTTTATAATTTTGTCATAAATGCTTCATTCTCTATTATTCCCTTCCTACTTTCCAGCTTACAATCATTTCCCAAGTCTAAATTTATTTTACACAATGAAATCATCAAGTTCTCTTCCAGTAGAAATGATTCTATGATTCTAT
>WBNH01011827.1:0-58300 GCA_013401255.1 Urocolius indicus | reverse complement strand
AGTCCAGGAGGTTTCTACAGATTTTCGATGACAACTTCCTGCCACAGGTGACTGAGGAACTAATGAGGAAGGGTGTGCTGCTGGACCTTGTGCTGACAAAGGAAGGTCTGGTTGGGGATGTGAAGGTTGGAGATAACCTTGGCTGCAGTGTCCGTAAAATGATAGAGTTCAAGATTTTGTGTGGAAGAAGTAGGACACAAAGCAGGACAGCGACCCTGGCTTTCAGGCAAGCTGACTTTGGCCTCTTCAAAGACCTGCTTGGAGAGAACTCATGAGATAAGTAATAGATGGTAGAAGTGCCCAAGAGAGCTGGTCAAATACCACTTCCTCTAAGCCCAGGATAAGTGTATCTCAACATGTAGTAAAGCAGAAAAAGCAGGCAGACCTCCATGGATGAGCAAGGACCTGCTGGGACAACTCAGGCAGAAAGCAGACATCTATGAGAGATGGAAACAGGGCCTGGTTTCTTGCAAAGAGTACAGGAATTTTCCCAGAGGCTGCAGGAGTGCAACTAGGAATGCTAAAGACCTTTTAGAATTAAACCTGGCTAGGAAAGTTAAGAAAAATGAGGGTTTTTTCTGGTACATCAGCAGCAAAAGGAAGATTAGGGAGAATGTGTGCCTGTTGCTGAACACAGAGGGCACCCTTGTGACCGAGGATGCAGAGAGGACTGAACTACTGAATGCCTTCTTTGCTTCAGTCTTTACAGCTAAAGCTAGCCCTTGGGAAGCCCAGTCCAGCAAGGGTAGTAGGATGGCCATGACAGCAGAGGACTTGCCCTCAGTGGAAGAGAAAGAGGTTAAAGGCCTGTTGGCCAAGCTTTACACTCATAAGTCAATGGGACTTGATGGAATGCATCCAAGAGTGCTGAGGGAGCTGGCTGATATGGTTGCTAAGCTGCTCCGTCATTTTGGAACAATCCTGGAGGACAGGTGAGGTGCCTGAGGACTGGAGAAAGGCCAATGTCATTAGAGTCTTCAGAAAGGGCAGGAAGGATGACCCAGGAAACTTCAGACTGGTCAACCTCACCTCCATCCCTGGAAAGATGATGGAACAAATCATCCTCAATATTGTTAATAAACATATGAAAGAAAAGATGGTTATCAGGGGATGTCAACATGGAAATGGGAAATCCTGCTTGACTAACCTAATAGCGTTCTATGAGGGCATAACTGGCTGGCTAGATGAGGAGACAGCAGTGAATGTCATCTACCTTGACTTCAGCAAGGCTTTTGATAGCATTTCCCATTACGTCCTCATAAGAAAGCTCAGGCAGTGTGGCTTGGATGAATGGATGGTGAGGTGGATCGAAAGCTGGCTGAACGACAGAGCCCAGAGGGTGGTGATCAATGGTACAGAATCGAGTTGGAGGCCTGTGGCCAGTGGAGTTTCTCAGGGATTGGTTCTGGGACCAGTCTTGTTCAACATCTTCATCAACAACCTGCATGAGGGGACAGAGTGCACCCTCAGCAAGTTGGCTGATGACACCAAACTGGGACGACTGGCTGATTCCCCAGAAGGCTGTGCTGCCATTCAGCAGGATCTCAACTGGCTTGAGAGATGGGCAGAGAGGAACCTCATGAAGTTCAACAAGGACAAGTGCAGAGTCCTGCATCTGAGGAGAAACAATCCTGTGTGCCAGGACAGACTGGGGGTTGACCTGCTGGAGAGCAGCTCTGCAGAGAGAGACCTGGGAGTCCTGGATGATAATAAACTGAACATGAATCAGCAATGTGCCCTCGTGGCCAAGAAGGCCAATGGCATCCTGTGATGCATCAAGAAGAGTGTGGCTAACAGGTCAAGGGAGGTTCTACTCCTCCTCTATTCTGCTCTTGGTGAGGCCTCATCTGAAGTACGGTATCCAATTCTGGGCTCCTCAGCTCAAGAGGGACAGAGAGCTTCTGGAGAGAGTTCAGCCCAGGGCCACCAAGATGATCAGGGGTCAGGAACATCTTTCATATGAGGAAAGGCTGTGGGAACTGGGGCTGTTTAGTCTAGAGGAGACTGAGGGGGGGGGATATTATTAATTTTTAAAAATATCTACATGGTGGATGTCAGGAGGTTGAGGCATCTAGTGACAAAACAAGGCATAATGGGATGAAGCTGGAACACAAAAAGTTCCATTTAAACATAAGAAAAAACTATTTCACTGTGAGCGTGAGGGAGCCCTGGCACAGGCTGCCCAGGGACGGTGTTGAGTCTCCTTCCTTGAAGGTCTTCAAAACCCACCTGGAAGCACTCCTGTGTGACCTGATCTGGGCAGAACTACTTTAGCAGGGGATTGGACTAGATGATCTCTAAAGGTCATTTCCAATCCCTACCATTCTGTGATTCTATGATTCTATGAAACAGAAGATTGGCTTTCCTTGCCCGTAGTGTTTGAAAACTGAACTAATGTCAGGTGAGAGCTAATAAGAGTTTTAGTTTGTGAAACCAGTGCCTTCACCACAAGCACCTAGACAACACCTGTCAGGCTACTGCATTTCTCCAGGCTTGCAGAAGTCCTCTCCTTCAGATCTATTTCACCTGTGCTCAGGGCATTGGTTTTGCCCTGAACATGATCAAAAACCTCAGCCCTGTCCCACTAGCCTCTGCTTCCACAAGGATCAGACATGTTTTTGTGAAGGAGAAAAAGACTGAGATTTCCGAAATTGCTGTGGAATTACAGAGCCAACAGATTTAAGTTGATGGGAAATAATTGGTGTATAAAAATAAGAAAAGGGAGTGATTTGAAAAGAAAGATAATTTACTTTGTCTGCTTTATTCAGAGAATACCAATGTGAATCTGTGATTGTACTAAATAACTGAGAAAACTAGTATTTAGTACAATCAGAGAATACCAATGTGAATCTGTGATTGTACTAAATAACTGAGAAAACTAGTATTTAGTACAATCAGAGAATACCAATGTGAATCTGTGATTGTACTAAATAACTGAGAAAACTAGTATTTAGTACAATCAGAGAATACCAATGTGAATCTGTGATTGTACTAAATAACTGAGAAAACTAGTATTTAGTACAATCAGAGAATACCAATGTGAATCTGTGATTGTACTAAATAACTGAGAAAACTAGTATTTTATCTGGCTATTGCTATAGAAATACAAAGGATATGCCACTGACACAAGATATGATGGCACCATTGAAATAGTACAGTAAGTGTTGATATAAAAATCTCTGAATAAGTGCAAGGCCACATCAGTTGCTCTAAGAATAGTTTCTTCATGAGAGTTTCCTCAAGAGAGTTAAATGTATCAGGAAAATCTATTTTCAACTTGTACTCTGTAATTATTCCTGACATATTGTTATATTAGCAGTGACAGGTTTTCATCTGAAAACTTCCAGTCTACCTGCTTATTCAATCTTCTTCTGAAATCTTAATGATCCTAAATATCTTATATCACGTTAGTTTCTGTTGCAACTTCTGTCGAATGTCACATGATTACCTAACAGCAGGACTGGGAAAAAGGTGAGTAAATAATGGAAATTGCCTTTGATTGCACAGTAGTTGAATAAAAGAAGATGAAAACAAAGTGGTGGCCCGTGTACTGTGTACTTACTGTGTTTTCCCCCTCCTTTCCAGACTACCACAAATAGACAACAGTCATTCTATCAAGAGTAAACATGAACAAGGCTGGGTAAGCTACTGTAAAGCTCCCTATTTCAAGGGAGACGGAACAGATCTTCTGCTAAGGGTACATCTTCATCTACTACATGCAATTAATTTCCCTTTAAACCTAAAGTTTAAGAAACGCTTCGTGCTGTTGCAAACAGATGAAATGTGTGTCAGTGATCTAAGTATGTCTAGCCTTCAAACAAAATATTCTCTCTTCTCTTATAATGCAGAAGTCTAACAAATAGATATTGCATGCAGAGACAAGAACAACTGTTAACTAAGCTTGTTCTATCTCTCCTTCTGAAGCATCTGTGAATGTCAGGTAAGTTATTTTTTATTATTGGACACCTCTAGTCATCTTTTGAATTTAGTATTTTATCATTTTATTCAAGAATTCTGCTGTTGAGCATACCTCTCAGCTGGCTTTGCTAAGATGACTGTTCTTCCTGCTAAAGGAGGTGAACTTGTTAACTGAAGCTATAGTGGACTATAACTCTGAAAACAATTTTTTTTGCTAAATACTCTGCTGATCTTTGCTGCTGCATGCCACAGCAATAAAATTTACTATTTTTATATAGTGTGTAATGGCAAAAAAAAAAATCTTTTTGGAGGATACATTGGGTGGAGAGAGGGAAGCAAGTTGTCACTGGACACCATTATCATGAGATGTATGCCTATTAGTTCAGAATTGATCAAAATCTTAAATAAGTCAAGAAATTGCAAAGTCTAATTCATTGTCCCATTTTAAAATATTGTACAATTTAAAAGGAAATTTTATAAACAAATGTAAGATGGTTCTAAGACAGGCTTTTCAATGCTCAGATCATAAAAAAGAAAATATTTACAATGGTGAATGTACAGCTTGGCAATGTCAGCCACAATTAGACAATGATATGCATAGTAAATGATATAAAAATAATCTGAATTACTAACAGGGCAAATGGTTTGAGAATTTTAAGCTTTAACACAAAATTCTTGTGCACAGCAGAAGTTCTTTAACATCACACATCAAATCAGACAACAATGTGACTGGATATAAAAATTAGCAATATACTAAAAATGAAGCAATTCAGGAGGGAATCTAGTAGAATACATTTTAGCTTAACAATTAAATTATTCCCTCCCTTCTGAATGTTGCTATTCCCTATTTCTCTGTTACATACTCACAGAATAAATTTGAGGGGTTTAATCTTTTACTGGTTTTCTGATCTTTTGTCTTTCCCACTTTAACTCTTCTCTTTTCTAAGGTGTAAAAAGATGACTGCCAAGTTATTATTTTTCTTGATGAAAAGTCATAAAGTGGCCAGAGATTTTAGTTTACTTTGAATTAACAAATCTCAGTATTGATGTGTGTCTAAAATAAAATAAGCTCCTGTACATTTTATGTAGACATGATGCAATAGGTTAACAATAATGAAAAAAAATTATTACCAGAGTTACTACTGAGTAACCTTATTTTACCTGAAGTGCCAGAGGGAGAGAGAGAAGAATGCGGTTCTTTTTAGCTCATTTCTGTGCACAAAATTGACAAAGGAAAATAAAAACCCAAACCAAACCAATCTGTCCTGTAATGTTTTTTTAGGATTGTACTTGAAAAGCGGATGTACTGTTTCCACTGCATATCTAGTTATATATTTCAGAAAATAGCAAGAGTCCCTAAGTACAAAAAGGTTAAAAAAAACCATTAAAGACTGAGGAAAGGAAGAACATGTCTTGGACATACTGTGGGATGTGGACAGCAAAAGCCACTTTCCAGACACATTTGAAAATTCAAGGGGACAAGTCAAGAGATAAATGCTTCTGGCATCCATTGTAATATTTTGTAGCAGCTCTGGTTAATTAGAATATAAATTATCTCATTAGTAACACCAAGGGTCTCATCAGAATAAGAAACATAAAACAGAAACCAATTACAAGAAGTCTGGAAGACGACATTGGTCTAAATAGAGAATTCCAATTGTTTGATTTAGATGTGCACAAATTAAGTGCTGTTAAGAAAGAAGGCAGGCAAAAAAGTTGACTTGAAAAATCAAGCTGTCTTTCCTTGCTCATTGGTTCTCCACCAACCATGTCAGAATTTTGAGGTTTTTGTTGGTTGGGGCAGGGGGGCGGGGAGGGAGGTGTTGTTTGTTTTAAAGTTTATGAATTTCTTTTTTCTATTTTTTTTTTAAAGTTTAAAGACTTTTGATGCTTTCCAACACACACAGTCACACTGAAAAGTCCTCTCCATATGCTCATAGGTGGTTGGAATATTGCTTACCACTGGATTCCCAAAAACAATATTTTTTTATGTATTTCTCCTTTGCATCATAGTCTCCAACATTCTTTCAGACTTTGATTCCAGACCTATCTTTCATCCACGTTGCTCCTAGCACCTAGGCTCAGGATAAACTTGTCGTATCTATATTCAATACTTGCAAGGCTGGCTCTTATGAGGCTAGAAATTTTAATAATAACCATGACAAGAGTGATGCCCAATAATATCGCACATGAAATATTCTTAATTTTCCACCTTTTTAATACAGCAGTTACCTTAGAATCAATAGATTTTGTTGTTTTCCAGAACTGTTATCAGTTCTGATTTGCTAAGCTTAAAAGTGATGGTATACAATTATTTTCTGAAACAAGAACTAGAATTTTTCCTGAATTGCAGAACATGTTGGAGTTCCCTGGAGGGAATGGTATTACTACTACCCTGTGCTTCCCCATGCCTAAACAATGTAACTTCTTGAGAGTTTCTAAATCATCAAAATGCAGAATATGCAGCTACTTTCAAACATTTTATTCTGAGAATTTTGAGTCAATTTTCTTGATCAGAATGAACTCTTAAATCATGGAAGATTAATGTGTCAGTTTTCCTGGACACACACACACTCACACGCACACACACACACACACACACACACACACACATCAATAGCACACTGAAACTCAGCCTGGCCTGGTGGTTCAAACTGGATTCCTTGTCAGGAGATGTGGGGAAAAAAAAAGACATAGCGCCTGCTGTGGAAGTCTTGAAACTTTTCTGAAATTTCTACTTTTTGTATAAATGTTGTCCAATCAAATAGTCCCATCAATCACAAAAATACATTTTAGCCAATATAAGAAGATTCCAACTTAACTTGTACATCCTTGCAAACAAGTTATTAGGGCTCACAGAAAGGGCTTTAAACTAATTTTGAATGAGGAAGAGGATAAAACCAGCCCTGCTAGAGTTGAGCCTCAGGGTGGCAAGCCAGTGCCGGGTGTGAATTCTACACAGTCGGCTTCCTTCTTGAGATGCCTGTAGCAAATGCATACAGCATGGGGGATAAACAGGAGGAGTTGGAAGTCTGTGTATAGGCAAGGGGCTATGAAAGGGGTATGAAGTGTTTTCAAACACCATTTTGTTTGCCAAAAAGGAGAAGATCAATTTGTGCCTACCCTCTGCCTCTGATCTCCACATGTAGACAAAAGCTAAACAAAATGACTCATGCAGAAGGCTAGGATGGAAGGTTGTGAATCTTGATCCCTCTTCTGAGGGATCCGTGAGCTGGCTCTGACGAATGAGCCCAGGGCACGGGACTGCTCTTGGCACACTCAGACACTTGGGTTACAATTATGGGGCTGACATATGGGAACAAGACAGTAGAAGGAAAAAAAAAATGCTTCATGAAACTGGGCTGATATAAGTTACTCCTAGTATTAAGAAAGGAAGCTAATTGTATCATAATGGATCACAGTTGATGCCTTTTTTTATTTCCCCTGAAGGAAAGAAACTGCACCCCTGGGTACTCTTGAGCTGGAGCCAAGCACTGCCAATTGTTTGTTCCTTCTCTGTGCTCCCCTTGGGAAGCAGACTTGTGAAACACTAGTTGTTATTGTTGAGCTATGTCTCCACTCACCCTGGCCTCCTTAGTTGTCCTGGTGCAGTGGCTGCTGCAGCTGCCATGGAAACTGCAGCAAAGCCCTAAATTGTTTTGCTCTGGCATTGAAATTGTTTGCATTTTGGAGTCCAGCTGTGCCTACAGAGCAGTTTGCTATCTTTCTTCCTCTGATGCTAACTGCCACTGTGTTTTTCATGTATGACAAGGGGAAAGTGAGAGTTAATTGCTAACTTCAGGCAGAAAGGGGAATTAACTTGACCAGCTAGTGGGTAAAAACAAACAAAGTTATGTGCTGAACCTTGAATATTATATCAGGGTGGAAACTCTCTCTACAAATAGTTTTATAGTCCTATGCTGACTGTGAATGTGTATTTGATCCAGATATATGACTGCAAAATTTGTGGCTGATTCAACATCAAAGTGTAAGACATAAATAAGACTTTTGCAGCTTCAGGAATGGTCTATTTAAGAAAGTGAGGAGCACAAAAAAGTTCTTCAGAGAATACTCTTGAAGTTCATCAGGTAAACTGTAAAATCCTGGAAAGTCAATGTAGAAAACTAGAAACTTTGAACCAAAACTTTCATTTATCTTTAGAAAAGGTAAAAGCACACCAATTCACAAGATTCACATGAGGAAATCTATCTGTTCCTGTCTGCTCAGTGCCACCTGTAACCTACTACTGGAGGAAGAAAGAGAAAGAAAGAAGGGCATCAGGGATTCCTGAGATAGAAGGAGGAAAATCTCCAAAGAGATTAAACATGCTCAGCCAAAAGGCTCTGTAGAAGACCTGCTCTGCTTTCTAAAAAAACCCCTATTTTTAGTAAAGTATACATGGTGGTTCCTGCATCATATGGAGGTTTTCGTTGTTCATACAGTAATGAAGAGGTACAAGATTAGTTAACTGCAATGACAATCATGCTGAAGAGAAAGACATGTCCTCACTGAATACTCTGTAATGCCTGAAAATGCTCCATTATCATCATCCTTTGCTGTTCCCCAACACTGTGACTCCCTCAGGTTTCCATACACAGCAAACAACAGATGACAGGAGAAAAAGGAGGTGAATGGAGTCAGGCAGAAAGTCAGAGGTGTCCATAGTTCCTCTCATAGAGGAGGTTTCTGTAAACTTGTTGAGTAACTTCTCTTACATGATCTATTAGTGTAGCTTCCTAGGTGGACTGTGGAGCAGCAGTAGCAAACCCATGAGTCACAGATATGTTCCCTTTTATGACCTGTATGTGACTGGGATATCATAGTCTTATGATTTTTTAGTTTTATTGTTGGAAACTTGTAAACCTAATTAATGATTGTTATTTCTCCCTTAGTTTCTTAGTGCAGTACAGGACATGTCTGGAGATACTGTGGGGAAAAGCGGATCACAGTTATTTGAATCATCTCCATAAAAATTTCGCTTCCAGTTTCACCTGTTCAGTGAATCCCAGGCAGATTTCCTGAAGTATAACCTCTTTCCTGATGAGAACATGTCTTCTGTTCTTTCTGGCCCTTGCTTAGGGCTGTAATTTAAGAGTCCTCTTCTGAGCAGCCAGCAGGCATGCTGCCTCCGAGCTGTGAGCTTCAGGACCATGATGTTGCTGTTGGTGGCTCTACTTGCTTTCATGCAGAGTTTGAAATGTGGTGATTTTTTTTTCTCTAAATTTAAATGGAATCAAGTTTCTGTATGTTTTGACCAGTGAGCAGAATTGGCTTTCTCATGCCACATTACACTGTAATGATTTAATTTTTTTTACTTTGTTTTTATTTTTCTTTTCTTTTTTAAAAAACACAGTTTCTTTTAATAGCTGCAATGATGCAGAGAATTTCCTCAATGAGCACGTCCCACAGGTTAGGATTTTTCCCCTCAGTAGGCAGTACTGGGAAGGATCCAATTAAGGTCTTTTTAAGTCCTCCTAGAAACATCCATTGCCTTCAGTGATTAAGAATGCCTCTGTAAATTTACCCATACAGTCCTAATTTTGGTGATATGAACTTTGTTCCTAAGATTTTAAAAGATTTCTCAGTCTTTCTTTTTGTAGTAATTAATGTGTTGGTAAGAAATATTCCAACATCTTTCAATTGCTTGTTAAGCTAGCCTTTTTGCACATTGAAAATAAAGTACTTAATCCTACCAGTAAAAGGAGATTGAAAGGTATATAGAAGTCTATTACAGCAAATAGAGCCTGTGCACAATTTCTCATTTCTAATTTACAGGTATTGTGCATGTAGCTTTCTTTTAGCCTAGCATATATTTATTTTAATGAAACAGAGAACCCGTGAAAATTACCATAGTACATATTCTGTGCTGAAAGAGTTAATAAAGAGTGTAGAACACTGGGAAATTTTCATACTTAGCACCATTAATACAAAAATTAAGAATTTTTTGACTTGCTAGTTGGACAGAGAATCTCATTCAAAAAATCTACTACTTTAAGCACTGTAGTGTTGCCTTGTTCATATATTTACATATACTTGGAGTTTCCTTTATACCTTGTATTTTACGTTTTGAATATTTCTTATGAGACTGATTACTTTTTTAGAACAAGTAACTTATAAGTAGTTCACTTATGAACTCAAGAATTAGACTTCATCTAGGTTAAAGTAATTTAAGTTTTGATTTGAATAATTTTCCTTTTGTCATATGTTGATTAATTAGAAGACTAAGATGTCTTACATGCAGCTAAAATAAGTGCTGTTTAGACATCAATGTAGGTATTAAATGCCACATTTAAAATTAATTGCACCAGGGGAACAAAGGTGCAATTGATCCTGAAGTAATCAGGAGGACTTAGAAATAGGGAACTGGGATATCAAGGTAGAGGTAATAGACAAAAAGGAAAGAATGAATGAGAGAAGGTTCCTTTCTTATACAGCTTGTATCTTTTGACTCTGAATATTCTCTGTATGGCATTTTGAGTTAAAGCTGTCCTAAGATTTTTTTAAACCTTTGGTCCTGAGGGTGCAAATGCACAATACTGTGTGTATTGAGAAAACTGAACTCTATATACAAGAAGTCAGGATTCACTGCCCATGTAGTTTGGTATTGTTTCTGTTTGAATCATGAGTTTGAAATACCAATTTCACACCTACAAGCACCAATAATTATTCCCAATGGTTCCTTTCCGACCAGGTTTTGTGTAGCCAGTATGTAAGATGGCAGAATTTCAAATAAAAGAGAATTAATTTTTCATCATCTTATACCTCCTTGAAAAGAAATGTTGAGATAATGCTTTGTTAGCAAGAACCTTCCAGGCAGAGGGCATGGGGGACTACTGACTTATAGCATCCCTTTTGCTGTGAGAACAACAATGTAGTAGGCAGAAAGGCATTGGTTCTGAGGATGGACTTGAAAATACACACTATTCAGTGTTAAAAAGTATTTAGAGTTCTCTTTAAATTTCTGCATATTCAAAATAAAACATCGACATTGCTGCTGAGGTGCTTTACAAACATCTGTGACTTCTGTCTGAAACTAGGTAAAAGGATATGAGAAGACATTGTTCCTCTGTAAGACAGACACAAAATGAGGCCAGTTATGGAAGCTGCTGTGTGCACATACTTTTTCAGTCTTATGGTGAAAAGAGAGCTTTGACTGATGACTAGGAGGACAGGACTAAACAGGTGATATTATTACAACAGTGCAAGGGAACTGTATGAAGTGTAGAGGTATTACCCTCTCACCATAAGATGAAAGACCATTACTGTGTTTAAATCACCATAACATCAAACTTTCAAATCCATGTCAAGGGAGACATACTTCTAGAAATGGTATGTTCTTCCCTCCTGGTCTCGGCCCTTTCTTAGAGTCTGTGTCCATGAGAAAAAAAATTCAAGGTTTGGTGATGATGCAGTTGAAATCTTATCTCTGTCACAGTTAGAATTTTTATTCAAGCTGCAAGGGAAAAAACTTCGGAGTGGGTTTCTGTGGCAATCTTTACCCTAACACCTGCAGAACTGAAATAAATGTTTTGGATGGGGATTCATTATCTCTATAAATGTCATGGCAAAGATTGCATGGCCGAAGGTTATGAGAGATCATCTTTCCTATAGATACATCTGGATTACGACCCAGAGGTTCAGATAAACACACTGGTTCTCAGCATCACTCTGGAACTTCACTGCACAACATCTGCAAACTATAAATGGAATTCATGGACAGAGAAAAAGAGAGAAGGATGCAAACTACCTCAAATATTTTCTGGAGAACATGTGCAACACAGAACTAAGGCAAAGGCTGTAACTTCACCATCTAGAATACATGTTGCTGAGTATTGTCCAAGTACATATTTTTTCCTTATAGGACACACAAAAGTGTAGTCTAGGGCATGTTAGGAACTATTACCTACTTCAAGGGTGTTTAAGGGAAAGGATTATATTTCCCATCATAGTCCTGTTGCAGGGGAAGTAAGGAGGATGAATATGATTTTTTGTTTTGAAACATTGTATAGGACTAAATCTTGAATTGATCTTCTGAGGTTCAGTTACTGTTCTGACTGGATAAACCACCATGTTGCAGTTCAGAAATCTTGGCTTAGGTTTAGTAAAAACATTGTAGCTGAACCTTCTCATCTGCCCTTGTGTGTCAGATTCTTATCTGACAAGCAGCAAAGACCTGTCACCAGCTTTGGGCTGACCAATTGCTCCTATTCAGAAATGGAGTTGAAATGCCATAAAAGCTGTCACTGAGGTCTTCTCAGGCTTTATTCCAGGTAAAAGCTTTTACATCTTTTTCCGTCAATGCACATTACAGTAGAAAAATCAGGTTATATTCCTCTCTTGTGGAGATTAAGAGAATGACAGTTCAGCTGCTTTGACTGCCAGCCAGATGTCTCAGATGTCACATAAATCACGAGACTATAAAAAGCTCTCCCTCTCCTAAGGGTCAGTATTAATGTTTAGAAAAGTAAGAATGCTTTTTATGTTATGCACTTTGTTTTTTTTCCCTCTGAAAAATATCAATTGCAGACCATATACTATTTTTTTCTTGAAGTTGTCTCAGTAGAGATGGGAATAATATTCTTTGTTATCAGATTTAGTGTATTACCTCCATGTTACGTTTACAAATCCTGCATATGTATTATACAGCAAGCAAATACTCACTGTAGATTCCTACTCATTGAATAATGGGTATTTTGGACTTTTCAGTATGAGCTTGTCTGTGGATGAATGCTAAGGGAAGGATACAGCTACTAGAAGCAAATCCTCTTCAATATTTCCCTGTTCTCCACATCTTTAATGTCTGCAATAGCCGTGAAAGAAAGAAAAACTGACACAACAGCATGTTAAATCTTTATTGCACTTCTAGGTTGGTTAGGATTACTCAATGGGAGATTTGAGACTGAATTTAGATCCAGAACAACCTTGTTATGCAATATAATGTGGTTTGTTTGGTTTGGTTTGGTTTGGTTTGGTTTGGTTTGGTTTGGTTTGGTTTGGTTTGGTTTTTTTTTTAATATTGAAGAAGAGCTTGGGCTGTTCCAGATATTCTTGTCTAGTTTTCTACCTGGGACATGCAGAGTACTAATTCACTACTTCTTAATCCTTGGAGACTCTATGACACTTTCTTAATCAGAGTCAATTTATATAGCACTTTGCAGTTTTAGTTAAGTAACTGATGAATGACTGTGTACATTTTAGATAAGGTAGAATTACAGAGTATTAGACCTAGAGCTTATTCTTTGCGTACTTAAGAATTGACTAGGACAAAAAGAGTTAAATTACTGTTATATGACAGGAAGTATCTGAGTTGTATTTGGAAATTACTTTCCTTAGAACTTCCAAACCCTTTGCATCCCTTTCTGAATGGAAAGAAAAATCCTGAGAAGTGAATAAAAGGGTATTTTAATTCAAAATTGGACAATTAGACTTTGTGCTTGGCTTGAGCACAAGAGCTTTTACTGTATCAGATTATTACAAGATGTTTTTGTTATGATTCTGCTTTTAGAGTTCTCAGACTGCATTACTCTATAGTGAGCTAGAAAGAAATCGGTGGAAAAAAATCACCTTCTTGCTTATTCATTTTTTCCCCCTTTTCCTGCCCACTAAAATCTTATACTGTAATTTGAAGCACAGAAGATGATAGAAATTTTCTTGGAGAGTCCAATGCACAGCAGTCCCCGTTTCTAGCTCCACATATGGGGTATTTTAAACTAAATCCTTCTAGAAAATAAAGTAACATTTAAATCAAATACTATATAAATAGTATGTAAGTAAGTAATACCTGCTCCTCAGCAGCTGAGATTCTCTGCTACTTCTAAATACCAGGAGGAAAAATGTCCACAGAAGCTGTACAGAGGTAAGGAAGATGGAAGATGGGGAGCAATATCCATATGAGAAGGGAAAGATTGAATTTTGCTTGATTCAAAGCAGGAATTGAAGTGTGCCACTCAATTAAAAAGAATAAAATAAAGAACACACAGAAAAGTTCCTTTTCTTGAGAAATACATCAAGATTTATGGGGAAAAAGGGTCAAAAAGATTTCTCTGTGCATCCTCTTGCAACGTAATAACATGGAAACATTCATTGGAACTGACAGGCATTACATTTAAAAGGAACCATTTTAACCCAGTGCATAATTAAACCATAAAACTCACTGTAACAACATAATTACAGATATAGTTTTACGGAGCTGTGAATATCATTATCTATATAAAATGTTTTTTGAAGAGTATCTCTCTCTTTTTAAAAGAAAGATAAGTCATCATGCTTTGAGGCACAAGTTATACTAATGGACAGGTTTTAGAAGCACTCCTCCTCTGCTAGTTATGTTAGGTGACTTTAGTCATGGGTTTCTGCATTTTCTAATCTTTCTGATACAGTGGTTCTAGTGCATTTTCAAACAAGATGCCATTAACTTTTGATGGCCATGTTTCATTCTAGCAATGTAAGAAAAGTCTACACAGAGCAGAGTATGTTTAAGTGTGGAATGTCAAACAGTTCTGAAAATTTGATGGCACTAGGGATCAGTATAAACTTGGTATCTTACATTGAGGACCTCAAAACTGTGTTGAATGGGAAAGTAGTACAGTAACTATTGAATGTCATTTATTATTTGGGATTTTCTAGTCTGTTTCTCTGCACAGAAAAAAACAATATTCAAACCCTAATCAAAACCAGATGCAGAGACTAGAAACAATTACTTTTCTATTGCCTCCATCAGACTAGCTAAAGAAAACAAATCATGATTTCTGAATTGGTGATGACCCGGACCATTTGGTTCAGAGTGCACAGTTAGATGACACAGAGAAATAGCTGCTGTGATATGGAAGCAAAATAATTGTTGCTGTATGAGCATCGGTGTGACACTGTATGATCACAGGGATGCTGCTTATGAACCATTCTTTTAGAAGTAACATACAGTAAACAAACTTGATATGTCTTTTAGCCAGAATATATGCCCTAAGAAACAAAAATGACATGCAGGGTCATTGAACCCTCTACTGTCTAGTGGTTGCAGCAATTTCATCTGTACTATTGAGACTGACACTAGGCAAAAAGCTTTTCATGTTGTTTTCATCTCTATCATTTCATGAAGATGAAAGCTTTTTTCATAAACTGATTTAGAGACGTACGAATGTGCATGTCCCAAACCAATCTAAGTATAATTACTGTAGTAATTATAGTGTCTCTTATCAGAGAATGATCGCCAGAGTTTCCACGTGTATGTTTGAATTCAGAGGATAGGTTTCACTGTACTATGCCTTGGATTACTTCTTCCAAGTCATATTTCAGTGAGTAAGACAGCAACTCATGTCTCCTATGAGGATCTGCGTCTTCACAGTACAAGTTTAAGGACATTTAGAAGGTGTTCAGGTAGTATGATAATACTTAAATAGATGAACATAACATATTATGGCCCATAAAAATGGTAACGAAGATTTAAGTATTCAGAATGTAATTATCTGACCTGGAATTTAGCCAAGCTTTAACTTAGTTAATGCTCTTCTTTCATGAAAGTACAGTGATATTTCTGATCATTTGAAGCAGTTCCTATCTCTTAAAACAAATGTCATGTGTGGTATTGAGGAGTTTACTTGCAGGTCAACAGCTGTGTCTGTTCTTTCTTAAAACCTATATCTTCTTCTTCTCTCCTTGATGTTACAAAATGGCAGAGTGAAGACTTTGAGGGAAAGTAGGTACATATTTCTCTATTTTATCAGTAAAGTACAATCCTTCTTGATTTTCAGTAGGTGTTAAGGTTTGCCCTGGAGATTTACTAAAAAAAGGTCTTTTATTTTGTGTAGGTGTTTGACAAAAGCTTCCAATGAACAATCAGATGTTCTTATTTATCTAGGGACTCCTACTTTTTAAAAACTGTGTTAACTACAGTTAGAAAATTTAACATGTGTAAGTTTCCACTTACCGAGGGAAGACTGTGTTTAGACTTACAAAAGACTATGTGGAACACTTTAATTTTAAGAGGAATTTAGCCCTATTTGAGTAGGTACTATCTCATTTGTTCTTTGCTACTCTGTTCATGCACACTCAATACTTTTGCATCTGTTTCTATTTTTCCTGTACTTTATCTCTCCACACAATGAAGAACTAAATTGTAACAACTCATAATGGTATTGCACTTATAATAGGGCTGAAGAGACTTCTCTCCACTTGTTTTTTAGTTTCTTGCAAGACAGAAATTTGCTCTTCAATGCCTTTGGTGTTTTTCAGCGTGATTTCCTCTGTTACGTAAACACCAGTATAGCTTAAATAAAAACTACTTCCTCCCATTTTTTTTTTCCCCAAAATTTGAGAAAGGAAATTAATAAAAGAATTAATATAGAACATCTATAATTCTACCTGTAGGTCTTTACTTCTTCAGGTCTTTTAAGGTTCATGCCCTGAGGAGCTTCAGGTCACCAGAAGACAGATGCAAACAATTTGGAGTGACAGAATCTGTTAGCCATCTGGAGGTCAGTTGTGCTGCTCCTTGCAGCCCATGTGTCTTGAAAAAGCCCTATGTTTCAAAGAGACTGCTACAAGGGTTGTGATATGCAGCCTTACTTTGGTCCCCTCATGGGCCTCTTTCACGTGATCTAGCATGAAAACAGTGTACCATCAGTTAGGCAAATTTGGTATTTCCCCCATTGGAATGCATGCAAGTGGAGAGGCTTGGCTTTGGTTTCATGTCTGTAGCTATGCAAAATCTAAGAATCATTTAGATTTTAATCGTCTTCTGTTCTTTTGTTTCTTATTATTACTTGTATCCTTTCCTCAACTCATTCCTCTTGATCACGTTCCACCCCAGAGAGAGGAGAGTACCTCTTGCCTTCATCTGCAAAACACCTGCTACCTCTGCTTTCAGACACTCTTTCAAACAGACTCAAGTATTTTCATCTTAAAAAAAAATTGTTCTCTGAATGGAGGCACAGGGCTTTTCTCTGTGGGACTCATTCTTGCAGAGGCTGAGTACAGTGATGTGTAGAATCACATAAACATTAAAACAAGAAGTATAGTTTATAAGACCGGATTTGAATGAAAATGGGAACTTGTATTCAGCAACAAATGAGACCAAGAAAGGTTTTAAAAATGTTTAAAAAAACCCCAACCGATTACACAAAAAAACCCCAAACACATATACCTCAAATAAACAAAAAACCCAAAAAACCCTCTAAAACAGTCATGTGGTGTAGTTACTGATATGAGGACACTTACTCTGAAATTTAGTATTATGGCTAAAGAACTAGCCCTTGCTGGGGGGAGAAACAACCAGTGGATATATATTAAAGTTCATGACCTTCAGGAGGCTTTTACTAGCTGTCCTTTGAGTGGGTTTTTTTGATATTCAATGATGGTGGTAAAGGTAATAATAAATGGATAAGGAACTTCAGATTTAAAGGTTTGGTTTGATCTTGACGGGGCAGAGGGGAGATCCTTTCTTATTCTACTTTACTTAAAGTAGAACTGCATCTTAAATGCGATTGTAAAGGATGATTTGTATTCCAGTTCTCTGTCTTATTTGCCACTCATCTGGATACAAAACCTTTTTATTTCATGCAGTGAAATGTAGAAATGAGCCTGACAACTGGCACTGTGTACCTGCAGATTTAATACTTATCTCCTGTTGTGGTGCTTCCAGTGTGTTCCCCACAGCATCTTTCTTTTTTCTATTCTATGCCAGTAGCTTGTAGACTTTCAACATTTTCTATTCTAACCCCTTTTTGGTCCTCATCGGGAAGCTGGCCTTGTGAAATCTTCACCTGTGAGGAGAGAATGGTAATCTAGGTTTAAACTGTCTGGATACTTTCCAAATTACAATATAAAGTTATCTCTTTTTTTTTTCTTTTTTTTCCTTTGTATCTTAAACTCTAAAGACTAATCTGAAAAGATTTTTAGAATCTGCTGAGGAAATGTTTATGTTTGTATAATTCTAAGGTAGTTTGTAGGTACCAACTAAATAGTATGCGGCCTTACAATGATAGAGATATTGCTAGGAGTTGTTTGCTGGCCTCAAAAAAGGAACTCCTCCCCCTCTGAATGACATCAGGCTTTGAAGGGGCATGTAGAACTCACATAAAAATGATGTAGTGGAGAATACTTTGAGTGGTGTGGCAAAATATGGAAATAAAAACTACTTCACCATCTTTAACAGCTACTTTACAAATACTATATTTTGTCTCTGTCATAGAACGCTCCTTTTCTCTTGATTACCTCTTCTTCTCTTTAAGGCAGCACACAAGTGATGAGTGGTTGCTGGTGGCAGTGATATTGTCATGCTTCAGTTAATCTAATTTCTTTCACTTTTCATACTTTTAGAAGTGTACAAACTGAAGTCCCACCAGAGAATTCTGAAGCTTGTGAGCTCCAATATGTGGATCATGCCCCCTATCTCAAATAATTTTGCCTCTCATTTTCCATTATTTAGACTCTGTGTTCTGTAGTATTACTCATTTCATAATATAAAAAAAAAGTGGAAGAAAAAGAAAGAGAAGGTCCTTTTATTAAATTTTCATAAATTTCTACATATCTTCAAAAGACCTGTTGGCATTCAATTCTAATTCTCCTTTAGGCTAAATTGGCAAGCTTAGGTCTTAACTGGACTGTTTAGAAAGAGTAGTTTTTCACCATGTGGGCTTTACACCTTTTCTGAAAGTATTTCAGATGCAGAGCATACAAAGGTTTTATTAAATGTCTATTTGGAATTCTGCCAGTCTGGTAGCATGATCCATTATGATGCAAATACAGCTACTAATTTTCCTCCACATTCATGCTAGAATAGGTGATATAGAATTGCTGAATGTAATTGACAGTTTTTCCTGAACTTAAAGAGATAATGAATTGTCTGTTATTTTTTTTACTTCTTACTGTCTTCTCATATCCTCAGGATTGCACACGGAGAAAAGAAAAAGTGCTGTTTTGCATGTGCTTTTCTCTTCTGATTTAGCCCCTAACTTTGTATTGCTGCTTCTGGTCAGTGAGATAATGAACATTCTTGGGAGGATAAACAGATTTCTCAGCCCTGTATCTCTCTTGAGTGAGCCTTTTGCTGTACTGATGTAAAGCTCATTACGTATTTTCATGAGGAAAGCAGCTTCATTTTTCTCTTGAAAGCAATTTATTGACTAGCCTCTTAGAATAGAGAGCTGAAAAGGGGCAGAAGTGTATCACACTTGATATACTGCTAAACAGTAGCTATTAGCTCTGAATATGGAGAGATGCTTCTTTAGTAGTTAAGGAGAAGACTTTTGAAATGGAAGTTTTATCTACATTGCTGTGTTTAACCATTTTGGGTGGATTTATTTACTTTATTTTATTCTACTCAACACTTCATCAATTTCTTCTTAATACCATTTAATATTTCACATCAACAGTATCCTGTGTTTACTACTTAATCTGCCTACAGATGTGCCTTTCATGCGAGAGCTAAAAACCATGGCTATAGAAAAAATATTTAGCTATTAGTCCCAAAATCATGTCTATTACACAAATAGAGGTTGCTCAGTAGTCGTAAGATTTGATGACGTCACTGTTGCTCTCTATGAAGTTTTAACAATCCCATTTTTCCTTTTTGATCAGTGTTATTCCAGATTGAGTTTAAGAATATGTTTCCAAAGTGAAGTTTTTCTGCACTCACAGGATAATGACTGTCTAGTAGTCACTGAAAGTGACCTTATGGAAGACTGTTTCACATAATTAAGGTTATCTTTTTGTGCAAGAAGGAAGATTTGAACTTAGTAGTGATTCATTATAAACACATGATAGTTAATGTTTTTAAAGGTAAAACAGGTGGGATTCTGCCTTGTACGTTAATCTTTATCTGTATTCTTCTTACTAGTCACCTTGTCAAAAAGAAAAGAGGTTTAATGTTAGACAGGAAAACATAATCTGTATTTAAATGGAGATCTCGGTTCAGCTGTGCTACACAGGATATTTGAAATACTAAGAAGACCCACATGTGGGGACTGCGTTGCTGGGTGTAGCTAGCAAATTTTTGTTGACTCCAGGGCAGTGATATAGTGAATATGCTATTCTTAAATATTCTCCATGGGTGTAGTCTGGAGAGAGGAAATCAAATGACAGGAAAGAGCTGAGAGCACTCATCAGAGAGGTGGTGTCTGGAAGAGAGATACAGAAACATATGGCAGCAAAGGATGTATGAGAGAATGTATGTTAAAAACAGTTGCTTGTCTTATTGTAAGAGACTTCAGAGTAAAGCTCTGCTCCAGGCTTTTTAAATGAACATGATCTCATTAAATTCATTATTTAATTTCTTGTGTGGCCATCAAAGACGAATTATTTTTGTTACTTTTAGTTCTGGAGTAGAGTGATGCAAGGGGAGAACAAAAGTGTGAAAATATGGAGACCTGAATGCCAACTCATGTTTATACCTAATTGGTAATAGTATTAATGGTATTAAACTCAACTGAGTTTACATTTAATATACCCCTAGAAAATGAGGTCTGGCATCTCCTGTTTTTCATTGTGTTTGGTCAAGTAATTGAAAAACTCTAGTTTCTATGTCTAATTGATGTGAAGACATAGAAGCTCTTTATAAAAAATGCTGATTGGTATAGTTAACTCATTATTTATAAACTGGCATTATGTATATGTATTAAAAGATTAAGTTCCACTTAAACATAAGGAAAAACTATTTTACTGTAAAGGTGTTGGAACTCAGGCACAGGCTGCCCAGGGATGTTGTGGAGTCTCCTTCTCTGGAGGTTTTCAAAACCCACTTGAATGTATTCCTATGTGACCTGTTTTAGCATGGGGTTGGACTAGATGATCACTAGAGGTCCCTTCCAAATCTTGCCATTCTATGATTCTATGTAATACAAGAAACATTGTAAAATACCCAACAGTGGTTATAGTTTCTTTTTCAGGTCTAGGTGTGCCTGTTTATGAAGTTTGGGTTTGTTTTTTGGTTTTTGTTTTTTTTTTTTTTTTTACTATAACTTGACTTTGAAATTAAAACCACCTTAGTAGCTTCTTTTAACTATGAACAAGTGGCAAATCTTGTATTTCTGGACTGAGAATTCTACTGGGCAAGAGAAACTAAGAAAGTAGGACATGTAGCAAGCAATGACCAAGAAAAAAGATTTGTGGGGGGCTGTCTTATGACAAATGAATCTCTTCCTGACAAATTTAATGTACTGTCCACTGGTCTCAGTTGGAAGAAGTATGAACATAAAGAACTGAAGGAAAATAATATAGCCTTTAGAGAAAAATAAAAAAGAAAAAGAGGAAGATGAAGAAACTCCCTCTTGGGCTCTTTTTTTTTTCTTTATGCAGAAATTCTCAGAATCACAAAATGGTAGGGTTGGAAGGAACCTTTAAAAACTGTCTGGTCCAACTCCAGGTCTGTAGGCTGGGAGTTGCTGGGAAAGATAGATATGAAGTTTTCTCCAGTGCTAAATTGATAGATATGTTCTGGTTGCCGATAAACACTTGTGAGAATAATAAATATTCCATTTGGGAAGGGAGGAAAGCTAGAAGAAAGGGAGAATTATATGCAATTCCCAGAACTAAAAGGTTTATAGTACTTTCATCTTTTTTCATCTTTTTTTTTTTCCTCTGGACTACAATATGGCATGAACATGTTTTGTAGGGTGTGCTGGTCTAAAGGGTCTAGTAAAAATAAATGTGTAATTTAAAAATTATGTACAGATGAGAAATCAACTGTCAAGAGGACAAAAATATAAATCCTAAAGAAAGAAACTGGAGCAGGCAGAAAAAACAAATCAGCCACAAGTCAACTTTGCTAAAAAATCCAAAAGTCAGGCTTAATTTTTGGTGCAGATAAGTTAGGACAATTGTTGGTTTGGCTTTTTTGGGGGTGGGCTATCTTTGTGGGTTTTTTCCCTTTGTTTTGTGAGGTCTCAATTCTTGCATTAATGTACAGTAATTTAAAACTAATCTTACAGTTTTAGCTGTTTTAGCTGTCTGCAAATATGACATCTAGCTAAATGTGTTGTTTAGCCCTAATATCCAAAGGAACGAAGAGTTAATGTGGTCATTCCTTCTCAATTCTTCCCTGAACACTTAACTAAGAAATGTATGCTTAGCCCTTAGACATCAGAGAATTCCTCAGCTGCCTCCACAGGAATCAGAAACTTATACCTTATTAGATATGTAGGCATTGTTGTGTGAGACAACACAATGCACAGTGGGGATTTTTTATTCCACTGATTGTAGAACTTCTTTGTATCTTCTCCAGAAGTTTGTGTCAGGCTGCTGCCAGAGGTAGGTTACCCATCCTGTTGCAAACTTAAGTCCTTGTTGTCAAATTCACATAATTAAATATTATATATATAATATATATTGTTTTTATATATAATATATATAAATATATATATTATTTACATAAATATTATATATATATTGGTCTGATGTGAATTTTTGTAGCCATAGGTTTTTCCCAAAAACAGAGCAAATTCCACTTCTTGGAAAGAGTCATAGTTCTGAAAGAAGAATTAAAACAACATAAAAAGACACTGAAAAGATCTGGACATTTTATCATTTGTTGACTAGCTTGTCATCTTTTTTTCCTTCCTGATTATAACCAGACTAACCTTTGGGAAAGGGTCTGAATGCCCAGGGAACTCCTATAAAGAATGTTGAAACTCCCGTCAAGCTTACTGAAAAGGTCACCTTTTGTGTAACAGAGAATTTTATAATTCAAAGGATTACAGTTCATAAAATGGCATTCACGTTATCTCATCATAACAAGAACTGTTTCTCCACAAATGATGGAAAAAGAGTCCTCCCTAAGGTATTTTTCGTCTTTTGTCTTCCATTCCTCTTCTTCTCTGTTGATGTACACATTGTTTTCACATGTATGGTTTTACAGTTATGTACTGCTCAGGGAAGCCACTTGAAGAGGGAATAGATTTTTCTATTGAGTATACACCTTGTACTGTTGCTGTGAGCCTGAAGATGATGGAGAGTGGCCTAGCAATGACTTCTGCTAGCTCCCTCAGCACCCTGGGTGCATCCTTTGGGGCCCATGGATTTACATACATCCAGATTGCTCAACTAATCTTTAACCCCGTCCTCATCAAACAAAAGAAACTGCTCCATTAACCTGACTTCCTCTGTAGTCTGGGGTGCCCAAGGACAGCCTCCAGCAGTACAGACAGAGGTAAAAAAGGCATTCACTAACTGCCTTCTCTGTATCCTCTGTCATCAGTGCACCCATCTCATTCAACAGTGGGCCTACATTGCCTCTAGCATTAATTTTATCTCCAATGTATTTGAAGAAGCCTTTTTTTGTTGTCTTTGACCTCCCTTGCAAGGCACAACAAGTGTATGAAAAGGCACAAGGACATACCTTAAGACAAATGAGAAGTGAGATTCAGGACATCTTCTTTCATGGATGAATTTATGATGCATAAGTCCAAAAAAAAAAGTCACCTGGAAAAGACAGTCACTTGCAATTGTCTTATACCTGCCTCACTTAAAGCTTATGAGACATTTACCTGTCAGCCTGAGATGTGTCTGGGCAGCCAACTTCAGTGCCTGAGCACAAGCAAACACATCCAGTTGTAATGCATTAGCTGATTGCATGCTTGACACACAAGAACAGTCTTGTCCAAAGTGCAGCCAGCTAGACTCACTCATGAAATAGTGCTGCCATCTTCATTAAAGCAGTCAGACACAGGATGGGAGTCCTCTGTTCAACTCCTGTCTTACCTTCAGAACGTTCAAAGCAATTTTCCACTTCCAGTGATTGTCTAGCCTTTCTTCACCTGTGTGCTGAATTTTAGCTGCTCTGCAAACAAGAAACAAAATGGCAATGCAGAAGAAGGAGAGGAGGAAAGAGAATTCTGCCTCTCTACCAAGCAATACTTAGATGAGAAATCCTGAAATTTGACTCCCTGGCCATCTAATATAAAATTCCCCTAGAAAACATCTTAGGCAACAATATCTTTAGGAATGCATCACCTATGTCTGGCATGACCAAGTGTCTACTCCTGAATTCTTCTCTAGACCTCCTGAAGTATCAAACTGGAAAAGAAACAGGAAGGAGTATATTTGTTCTTCTGGACACTATCTACCCATCTACTATGAAATATCACCAGCTTATAACAGTTTCCCAGGCAATCAAAATATACAGAGATACATATCATGTCGACAGACTAATGTAAAACCATGACTTGACAATCCTGCTTAGTTATATTTCAACAATAACAGAAGAGGAAGTAAGTTTCTCCTAAGTTTCCCAGTAAAGTTTTCAAAGTACAATAAGTGATTGAATATCTGCCAGAATAACATTTTGACAGTTAGTTATGGATTTTTCCCTGAATAGTGTCAGAGGGTGATAGACTAAAAGTTTAAGTGTACATATTTGCTTATCTACACTCAAACATTCTTGTTACTGTCTATGAATATTTATGCTTGAGTTATCTTTGAAATGAACTTTTGCCTGAAATTCCTTGTCACAAAGCTGTGATGGGGTACAAGCTTGCCTTCTTCAGATTTTTATATATATACAGTCAGTGCCACTTTACTACTTGTTACTGTTTTACATGCCATATGTCCATACACATTTACGTGCCATATGCACATACACATGTATATAGTGTATATTCAGTTTACATCCAACTGTATGGACATATTTATAGAAGTAGGCAGCTGCCTCTGAAAACACACTGTCATCAACTTGCAGTTTGTGTTGGAAATCCAATACAAGAACTGTGACTTATCAGTTGTAAATACACCTATGAGTAGACTTATGAGTAGGCCTATTGATTGTTGTAGTTTTTTGATTGTCAATTGATTTACACAATTGATTGTCACATTATAAAAAATCAGTATAATTCATCATTTCACCTTTTTTAAAATTTTTTCTTTCTCTTAAATTTGTCCCATAAAGAGAATTAATAAATTGAGTTACTACATACAGTAAACCAGCTTTCTGATCTTTCATTCACTCTTAAGTTTCTCACATGTGTGAATAAATGCAAACATAGTGAAGTGCAGCAATTATTTAAGTTGAAGAATTAAACACAAGAAAGGATGAAGTAGGATTACAATTGTATACGCAGACACTATTCTAACTTGAGTACAATCTTTAATAACATGGCCATTCATTATCACTTTTCCTTACAGGATTCATGACATATTCAGGGCTGAAGATGGATAGAGCTCATTGATGCACATTTCACAGTTTTTCCTTGTGCAGTGTTTACTATTATGGAACTACTGTGGAAATGGAATAACATAACTGGGAGAAATGCAGTGTTTGGAGACAAACTGTAGAGTAGGCTATTTGATAAAAGTACAAAACTAAATAATATAAGAGTCCATCAAAATTAGAAACAGAGCAAAACAGAAAATAACACACAACGATCCTGACAAAACACTGGCCAATGATTGCTGCATTTATTACTAAGGATGCCAACATAAAATACATAATGTTCTAATGTCATGCACAGCATACAAGATTAGTCTCCTTAAGAGAAGTTTTACATTCTGAATGGAAAATTGTTTAAAAGCACTAGACAATTTCAGGGTTCTTTTTACAGGAATTTGTAATAAAAGAGAAACTTGAGGGTCATCTAGGAAATGAGAAATCTATAGGAAAGTTTTTATTGATTGGGCAGATATAGCCTCTTTGGAAATTTTTCTGAAATGCAAATCAGTGCCAGAATGAAAAAAAACCAAAACACCAAAACATACATATGTGCATTTTTTCCCTTCTTTCCAAATATTTTTATCTCTGCTATTTACATTAACAATTAACTTCAGTCACGAATCTGACACTGACCACACTCCAAGAATATCACATTGACATCAAAAGAGTCCAAAACTTGTCCATTGATAATCCCAGAAAATAATCCTTAAATTAATTTTTTGAGGTTCAGCAGTGTACAACAGGAATTCAGTTCCTAAGTTAAACACAGTTAGCATATTGCTAGTACTTATTTTTTCTATACTTAACACTATAATTTGAGAAATTAGCAGATGTAAGTGAACAATATTCTTTCTATTACTTTTACAATTATAAATAATGTCATATTAATATTGTAGTGGTATGGAAAATATCCCAGTTAAAGTGATTTTAAAAATTTATGTAAAATACTCATAGTCAATGTCATAAAATTTGAAAAAGGTTCAGAATCAAAGTATTCTTCAGGAATAAATCTCTGCAAATGTTAATATAAAGGAGAAATTTATTAAACATATTTATTTTGTGAAGAGCAGTCTTTCTCAAGTTCATAGAGATTTCAGGGTTCTTGCTGAGAGATTTATGAAGATACAGTACCTATATTTTCTCATTTTTAGTTGTGGTAAAGACCTTCTAAGAGACTCCTTTAAAGAAAAGTATAGGAAACTAAATAGAAGAATCATGCGAGAGAACTGTACAAAAGATTTTATATTGTTACTGGAAAACTTCCACAAAGAAGATCTGTAGGTCAACAAGGCTGAGACCACTTTCCTAAAAAACAAGTTTGTTGGGAAAATGGATAGAAAGACACAAAATTCAAAATCTGGGTTTATTAGGGGAGATATTTGCAGCTCTCATAATCAACAAAGAGAATTGACAGAAAATGACAGAAGAGAAAAAAAAAAGATATTTCACAATAGCATGAAAGACTGTGTTGGAGAATTGTGTCTGATTTCAGACAGTGCTAAGACCATGAAGGTAATGCTATGATAAAATATTTTATCTTACATCTGTGTTGTGAATGACTGCACACACATAATATATACACTCCTGGCATTCCAAAACAATCTAGTAGACTCAGTGGAATTACTAAAATATTAATTTCTCTTTGTTTTTCATTTTGAAGGAGCTCTCAGATGAAAAATTTAACTTGCCTAGCATCAAGTAAGGAAACAGTCATGCCAATCTATTATTTGAAATACAACAATTTCATTATTGACTTCATTTTTAAATGATTTATAACTGAATTAAATATTGAAAATATGAAAAAGGAGTGTAGTTTTAGGTTCTATCATTCCAACAGTAAAGAATTATGTACAGGACAGTTCTGCTGCTTATAAAAGAAGTGTTCTGTCTGGCATAGGTGTAAATCATGGATCTGAAATTTTCAGGGCAATGTAGCAGGAAATAAAAGAAAAAAATAAATATCATCTAGTTCCAATCCCCCTACCATGGCTTCCCTGCCATGGCCTCTGCCAAAGGCCCCCTTCATCTTTATTGTAAGCCCTCTTTATATTTGGAAAGCTGCAATAAGGTCCCCCCCGGGATCTTCTTTTCTGCAGGCTGAACAATCCCAACTCTCTCAGCCTTTTTTCATAGGAAATATGTTCAAAATTTATGACCATCTTTGATGCCCCCACTCCCCCACCCCACCCAAGACCCACTCTGAGAGATCCATGTCTGTTTTGTACTGTGAGCCCTGGAACTGCGTGCATTGCTTCTCGTGAAATCTCATGAGAGTAGAGATAGAGAACCACCCCCTCAACCTTATGGTCATGTTTTATTCTATGAAGCCCAGGATATAATTGGCTTTATGGACTACAAGTGCATTTTGATGGCTCATGTCCAGCTCATCTACCACTGTCTTCAAAGTCATTCTCTGCAGAGTGAATCCATTCACCCTTCAATCTGTATTGTGGGGTTTACCCTGACCTAGATATAGAACATTGCACAAGGTCTTGTTGAATTTTAAGATGTTCACATTGTCCAACTTCTTAAGTCTGTCAAGGTACTTTTGGTTGCCATACCTTCTCTCTAGAGTATCAACTGCACCACTCAGCTTGATGTTATCAGCAGATAATCCCACATCACTAATAAAGATAGTGAACAGTACTGGCCCCAGTACAGATCCCTGAAGTACAGACCCCCAGTACAGATCCCACTTGCTAATGGTCTTTATTTAGACATTGAGCCCTTGACTGCAATTCTTTGAATGTGACCAAGAAGCAAATTCCTTATCTAACAGTCCTATGTCAAACCCCTATCTCTCAAATACAGAGGCAAAGATGCCATGTAGGATTATGTCAAAGACCTTGTAGAAGTCAAGGTAGATGAAATATTTTGCTGTTATGAAAACAGGAATACAATGTCTTCTTATGTTTTGTTTTTTTTTTCTTTCATTGATTCATTACTATGTGTCTGTTTACACTTCTATAGAGCTACCTATGTAAAGATGTAAATAATGAAAGCAAAAGGGAATGTATATTAATATGTAATCAGCAAATACTCTTCTTTAACCAAGTGTGTGCATAGTAGAAGCTTGACTGAGATTAAACAGTTGCACTAGAAGTTTCTGAATTTACAGAAAATGATCCAATAATCGCTGAACTTGGTTGTACTCATTAGAGATGGTCTAGCTCTTGCTACCAAAAGATCACTTCTTCTGCCTATTGGCAAAACAAACTATCTAAAAAGATTACACTAAGTTACACTAATTGAAACTCTTCTCACATGCATTTGCAGGTTTCACTTTTAAACATTAGCCTTTAATTAACTTTCCTCCATAGTTGTGTTTATTTAACCAAGTAATTTGCAGCTTCATAATGGCAGTCCTATTATCTTTATTGGGAGCACTCAAATACTATGTTAAAGAATGGTCTTACATGGTCTTGTATGTAGCTTGTGTGTTACACCTCAGTATTAGATGCATCAGTTCTCTACAGCATTACATGATTTTTTTTGTTGAGATTAATATGCTTCTGTAGACTGTGCAGAAATAAGTATTAGAGTCACATCTTTAGCTTGGAAATGACATTGTCATGAAGCCAGGACAGTTTATTTCTACATTCCTAGTGCTACTGTTTATGGGTAAGAAAGTCAGTATTCTATCAGTATTATTGCTTCCTCTAGTCTTTTTTTTTTTTTAAAAAAAAAGCTTATAAATCATATCATGCAATTTTTAATAATAATTATAAACCATGAAGAAAACTGAAAACCATGCAAATTTTTTTTGTAGTGTAGCAAATGGGCAACTAAAGTAGCATTAAATCGAATAAAGTGCTCAGTGATAAAACATTAAAAATTGATACACACTTGGATTGAATTTCACTAGACCAGTAGCTATCTGCCTTCTAGAACTTACCTCAAATTACTGCTTTAGTTGAAATCACACAAACTGTGTACTCACTCAGTTATGAGTAATTGTGAAATTTAATTTTGTAGTTCTTAATTATGTAGTTCTTAAATTAAGATTGAAATGTTTAATAAAAATAACACTTGTAGATACTTGTGTGAAACTTTTAATTCCCGTGCATATTTTATGTTTTTACAAAATAAATTAAAATTGTTTCACATTCACCAAAATGTTATAACTGATGAAAACCTGCTGCTTTTCCCTTTCATACTGAGAGTTCACATTTTATTTATAGGATGAGTAAGAATGCAGAAATGACAGAAATGAATTTTTATTTTTGGGAAAGTATGAAGAACTGTAAGAAAAGAGTTTGTTTCTACGCCATATTAACATCAAACTGATGTTGAATAATTAAAATTTGTTTAAAAACTTATGGTTTTTAGGTCTATTTCTTAAACCAATAATTGTAAATTATTTCATTATTGATACATTTAAAATTATCATGTTCAGTATTATAGTTTATTTTCAAATTGAAAACTCTCTGTTCTGTGTTACAAGTCAACAATTCATTTCAAAAGAAATCCTCCAAATAACAGAGATCAGTGACACAAGATCTTTCCTGCAAATTTTCATATATTAAAATAAATAACAATGCAATGCAAACAGGAAATACATATTAGAGTGAGAAATGTTTAAAACAAAATCTCGGACATCAAGAAGGAAAAACAAAGAGGCATCTCTTAGCTGCCTCAGCAAAGTCTGAATAAAAAATATTCACCTGTAGAAATTTCCAGTTCCTATGGTTTGGGGAAAAAAAAAAGAGTATTATGTTTTTCTTGTATTTTTCAAAAAAATCTATGGCCTAGTCAAAATTCCCAGGTTTCTGGGCTTCTCTTTAACACAACGTTTTCCACAAGAATCACATTTGCATCATTTGCTACTGAGAGAAACTGATTCCCTTATTACTTACCTTGCTTTAAAATAGATGCATCTTCATCAATAATGATGAATAAAGACTCTGGATTCATTACTCTTATCAGTGTACGGCAAACAGTTCCTGCATGCGACGAGTTTTTCATTCTGAAAGTGACAGTATATGAAGCAACATCAGAAAAGGATAATTTTTGCTTTTGAATTTTCAGAAGGTCTTAAAAGGAATCAAATTTCATTCATTTGACCTGTTGGAATAATGAAGCAGAAAGCAAGTACCTTGGGGACCACCTGATGCTAACTTTGGATTTTCCTAGTTATGTTTTTACAGACATAAAACTTCAAGAGTTAGTGATCTGATGCAGAGTAGCAACAGAAGTTGTCATTAATTCTGCAACAGCAAAAATGTTTCTTGTCCACTACTGAGAATAATGATGTAATATGGGACAATTATTACCATAGAATCTATTGAAATACCTTAAAAAGTAGAAAGTGAAATAACTTAAGTACCTTATTTTTTCCTCATTAGAGAAAGTTTCCATGAACATCAAAGATGTTTCAGATAGTATTTAAATTTATTCTTTCTAATATAGAAAGCCATACTCTAAATATATAATACACTTTTACAGATGGTAGTACAGTTGCAACAAAAAATAAGTCTACACAAGTGGTTTTGTTGTAGTCAAAAAGACAGTTCTGGTGAAACACAGCCCTGTTCTGCCCTCCAGTCCCATCCACCCAAAGCAGTCTTGGCAAATACCTTCAGAATCCTAATTCAGCCTTTTAGTCTTCTGTTGGCTCTGATTAATCTGTGCAGGGAATTAGGTGTATCCAGAGGAAAAAAACAAAGGGGAGGTCTAACATAGAAAATAATGCAGATGACCCTTAAGAAGAGATGACCCACTTTCCATTGATTTGAAGCAAGGTGAGGAAAACAAGCCAGGTAACCTACATGGCTAAATTCAATGCTTAGCTATCAGGGATATGAGTAGCTTCAATAGTTATAGTAGTGTTCATTCACTCTTACAGCAACAATAGTTCTGCAAGTGTATGACTTTATATCATGTACAGTCTGATGCACACTTCTGTTAATCTGCTTGGTTATCTGTTTGTTAATCTGTTAATCAGATTCTGTTAATCTGCTTGATGCTGAAAGGATGAAAATTCCTCCTAAAGTCTTGGCTGTGCGAGTATGCTTACTGTTGTAATTGGTAACAATGGCAGAATATTTTAACCAAATAAACATTCAAATTTATCTTATAAAAGAAAACAACTTCTTTATCTCTGCTTCTTGAAGTGGTTGGTGGTCTTCACAGCTCTTTGGATGTACTACAGCACAAATTAAAAAATATTTCTAAGAACAACAAATCAATATCTAACTGGCTTATTCACTCATCCAATGTAACTACTGCACTGTTCCAAATTAGCTAGTTGTGGCTACTTTCAGAGATCTGTCAGAATAGAGGTGATCATATTTTACAACATCAAGCTGGATTCAGCTGTGTCAGTGATACAACATTTTCCCATTCATTGCTGACTATGGGAGATAAAAAGCAAAAAAAAAAAAATTCCTTTTTTTTTAATAGGTTATGGTCTTTTTTAGGACTACCAAGATCTAACTTTTAAGTATTCCATGATTGAACTATTTAGTGCTAGGTCACTAGAAACATACTTTGCTGTGGTCTTTGGCACTCTCTCAGCCTCTTGTTATAATTTCCAAAATGCTCAACACATGCCTGGAATTGCTGAGCAGTATTATACTGTGCCATGATGTCTTTTGATCACTGTTTGGACTCTTGCTGTGTTAGTTATCTGAGCATGATTCACTTTGTAAGAAGTGATTTATCATTGCTGCCCACTTACGCAGCAAGATGTGTAGCAGTCACTGTAGTTGGGCTTAAGATGTGCGGAGATATACTTCTAATCTGAAGAGATTTAAGAAATGGATGTAAAATCTTTTATGTAGTATGTGCCATTTTTTTTTTAAATATTACATTAGATTTGGAAAAGGCTGAAAAACCTAACCTTATTGCCTATTTGTGTCCCATTTCCACTGTGATTTTCAATGTTTCATAGTAGACATGGATCAGTATCTTCCAAGCTCAAGAACTGATTTTATGTATGAAAAGTTTAAGTGGGCATAAAAGCAATATCAAAAAAGGAAAAGAAGTCCAGATCAGTATCTCATTTTAATTATGGGTAAAGTGCCTTTAAAGAATTTATTTTCATAAGAAATATACCTGACACAGAATTTAGTTCTGCAAAATTCCTGCTTAAAACAGCAAGATCTTTAGATGCACTGGAACCATGCTTTACAGAATTTTATTATAAAATTGCATTGTGTTAATGTATGCTGAAACTGTAGTGTATTTGCAAAGTCTTACAAGATAACTTATTTATACAGTAGTAAAGGAAATGAAATGTAAAGGAATCCAATTATTCAGTGACAATACAGAAAAATTGTCAGACTTGAACCTTTTTTTGTACATAAGCAACAGCTCAAGCACTAATGCCTTCAGGTGCAGCAGATCATACCAATATGTAGAAATTCACCCACTCAGATGGGGTTTACATAGACAAATCCCAAAGCAGAAACACACCTTTTAGCTGAAAAATGTTGAGATAAAGTATACTTGCATTTTTTGAAAATTCTGACCTAAAGATTTTACCAGTTTGACAGTTGCAAAACAGTGTTCTAGAGACATTCGTAATCTGCATTTACAATTTTTTTTGCTTGAGGCAGTAAAGAGAAGTCTGACTTCCTGTGCATAGTACTCTCAAAGCAGTGTTGATGCTGGTTGGGGTCTATCCTGCTGGAGCATCTTACAGAATAGTTTATTCATCAGTGTGGTTTCCCTCCACAGCTGGCTCTTTGTATTCTTAGCATCAGGACCCTCGTGAAATTGCCTGAAACGATGCTGCCAGGTCTGTCTGAGAGGAATAGCTTTTGAAGGTTAGGATTGTTATCACTATGGGAATACATTGAGGGAGGGCAGGAATCCATCAGTAAAGGAGAAAATGCAGTCATCAGGGAAGAATAATGAAGGTGAGATATTTGAAAGGACACACATACCAAAAAAAAAAAAAAAAAACTTTTACCAAAATGAGGACAAGTACCATTCAAGAACAACAACAAAAAAAAAAAAAAAAAATGAAAGGATGGGTGAGACAGTAGGACGTTAAAACATTTTATGCATTACAGATTTGACAACAAGTACTGTGGAAGAATGGCTGGATATTCAACATTAATAATATAATTATTAATGCTATTATTGATGTTAATTCTTCCCTCTATACATGGAATTTATGTTATGTTGTGTTATGTTACATTACATTATATTATATCATATCTATCATATCATATCATATCATGCTAGAACTCTTCTGTATGTTTTTACTTGGTAAATTGATAGCAGAATTGTATTTCTCAATTATCTCAATTACAATCTAACTTTAAAATGCTTATGTTTCTGTTAGAGGATTCAAACAGATTTTATTCTGAGTTTACATATGATAAAGACTTACATTTCTTTGACTTCTCTGGCTAGGTACTAGTTAAACTTCAGAAACAGATATGAATATGTGCATAGTAAACTGAGGTAACTAAAATCAAGTATCTTCTTAACAGATTTCATGTTGCTCTGATACACATACATACACAGACACATACACGTGTATACAGTTATATGTGTCTGGGTAAACACACATATATCCATCACATTACATGAGGTGGAGGCATAATATGTATTTATAATATCCAGTATTTTACAAGTATAAATATTGTCTCAATGTAGAAAAAAGAGAAACTAGTTTAGGGTAGCCGTAATTTGATTGGAATGTGATCCTTTCTGTGTCGTCTGTGAGATCTCCTTAGAAAATGCTGTGTTATTTCACATTACAAAAGGAAAAACCCATAGATTTATTTTGATTAGCCTCAGATAATTTGAAATACATTATTATTAGTAGTACGCCAAGTTTCTAAAGACATGCACATTATGTTGTGTGTGAAGTAAATTGTCTGATTTAGTAACAGGGCAAATTTGCATAGATATGTAAACTGAGATTTATATGGGAGGACTGTATTAAGCTGATTTTGTTTTAAAATTGTTTATGTTCTGCTAAAGATAGGTTAATTTGAAAAATGCAGTCACTTATTTGGATGGAAATTGTCACACTTGGTACCTGATTTCTGCTGTGAGATATTTACACTCAATTGCTATCTAAATATGTTTTATGTTGCACCTATACACATTTCCAATAATATGCCTGTTTGACTGTGTAGGCTACACTCGTCATTATGGGATGTGAATGCTTAATGAGTTTCTAATCTCCACAAATCAACTACTTCAAGGAAAGAGCTAGAGAAGATAATCTTTCAACTCAAAATACAGTGATTGTTTTAGACAAAAGGCAAAGAGATAAAATGCAGAGGAGTATAACCAGTACTTCAGAAACAGCAAACTATAAGGGGATATAGACAAATGAGAACTCAAGTACAAATGAATATTTCATGTAGTGCTTGGAAGACCTTACTTGAAGACTAAAACTTCAAGGGGGAAAATGTCCTTCAGGAAAACCATTTTACCTTAATCTGTATATGTCTGTAGTTTGTTGCTACTGTTGTGTCAGACACTACAGCTGGCAATAAAATGCCAGTGATGACTAGCTTTGCACTATCTTCTGGCACCAGGAACAGAAATTTTTAACTATAGGCATCGGGGGCTGATACCTCATCATTAGATAGCAGACTTTTTTATTAACTCTGCAGAATGAATGTTGTTAAAGTGTCTACTGCTGTGAAGTCCAGAGCCTGAGACTGCAGGAACACTATTATGAAATATTTTTTTACATGTAACATACAATCATTTGGTGACTCGATTGGTCAGGAAGACAAATCATATACAAACTAGGTCATTAATATCCTATAAAGTAATCATAATTTTTTTGTTTCTCAGAAATACAGACCTCTAAGACCTGACAGACATCATTAACTCTTCAAAATCAGTCAGGTAAGGTGGTCAGATAAGTGAGAAATAAAGATTGTTTGAAGAACTGATAAATGCCAGAAGTTAGGTACCAATAGACAGTTAAAAGAGGGCTGCAAGGTGTTGATCAGAAATTCTCTTTACTCTTTAGATCAATGGGAAAGTTAATGCCAACTGACTGCAATGTGTGCACTCAGCAGGATTAATTCATTCATAAACTCACATTAAAGAAATGTAATCAGAAGCAGTACTAATAAGTAGTTAGTTTGTCTTTATGAGGTCATAAATACAGATCATATGTTGAATATCAAAACTGACAACAGGGCAAAGAAACAGCTTGCTAGATGCAGGGATCTACAAATAAAGCTGTGAGGAAATATTACTTTTAAGAAATAACTTAATTTATATTGCTTAAAAGAAGTAGCTTGTAGTTAGTTTATGTTGCTTTACATCCTCATTTTTTTTTCTTTCTTTTAAATCATAGGATTTAAACTAATGCAATTTATGCTAATGATTTCCTTTCACTTGCAGAAGTCAATCTCCTTTTTCTCTTTTAATTCAGGAAGCAACTACTCCTAAATGAACAACTGCAGTTTTTACTTTATCAAAATTTAAACAGTTTTTACTTTTCCCCCAGTATTATTCAAGACCTATTCAAGAATTATTAAAGAATTACACAATTATTTCAAGAACTGAAAATAAGAAATATTTCAACTCACAATACATTGTTTACTAAAACTCTTAATCTGAGCAGTGTTCTAAAGGCGTTGGTAACTTGAAATAGGACTGTGGATCCAGGTTTAAATTTTTCAAAGTGACCTTTTTGTTAAGCCAGGCAGAATTAAAACCCCACATCAAACTGCCAAACTCCAATCTGAGGTTTTGAAGCCTCCATCTAAATGTCATGGTTTGAGGCCATGTCTTGTTTTTCTTTTACGATAAAATACTGAGTAAATCTGAAAACTGTAAAATCATAACCCTTAGAGCTAACCTTCAGACTAGTAATGCAAGTTCAAAACTTGTTAAAATCCAACTGTCACATTGACCACACCAGTAATGTTAAATGGAACCATAATATATATTCAGTAGGTCATAAAAAGAAACTTGAAAGGAAAGACTCAGTTATATTTATAAAAATGAATGACAAAACCCAAAGTGTTCTCAGTTGTGTATGTTGTGTAAATTTATTTCAGAAAACATTAGTTACATTCACATCTGATGCTCAAATAACGCAGAACAGCCCTAGAAAGAGTTTTGTTGCTTTTTCTGTTGCTTATTTAAACATAATATTTTCAGTGTCATTCAAGCATTGCTTTCGAAGCTATATGATGATTTCTACAATACCAAAACACAGGTATGAGAAAAATCTGTATCTTTTCTGTGAAGTGTGACTCCTTTTTTTGATAGCTCAAGTTTTATACAGAATTTATTAATATAATACCAAAAGCATTATAAGATTTCCACTGACTTCAAATCAAAATTATATTAGTCTTTAGAGGCAGAGGGCCAGACTCCTATAATGCTGAGCACGCAGCTGCTGTTTAACGAACACATAATAAATGTTTTTTTCCATACAGCATAAACAAGGTCACTTCAAAATTAAATGTCTGAGGTAGATTTAACCCCCTACATAAACTCATTCTGCAAAATATTTGCCTTTCTGTGACAGAAGGATAGTACTGCATTAAAGAAATTAAATTTACAATTCAATTTAAAAACTTTTTAAACTGTATACTCAGGAAAATTAAGAATATAAAGTATTTCAGACTGTCCTTGAAGAGTGTACACAAAATACAACTCAATGCCTTGGCCTAATTGGGGCTGCAGTCAATCATTGTGAAGCTCAGAAATGAGTATTGTGTCTCATCTTAGTCCCTTAGGGGTAGATTTATATCTGTCAGTAGTGTAGAGCTAATCAGGACACAAAATTCTTGTTCTGACTAAAATTACTCCTGGAAAATCCTGACTCTTACCATTGAAAATGGATGTGCAAAGGCAATTCTCTGCAATCTGACAATAACAGTGGATTAAGCAAGGTAAACATAGGTGAGCAAAGTGAAGTGGACAAATATGTACACAGAAGGATGGATTCAGGCTCCAAATTGCAACTGGGTGTTACAGTCCCCATGCACTTATTATGCTCCCAAGGATTGTCTCAGTGAGCTCATCCAAATTTAACAACTTGATGCCTATAGCATAGCGCCCAAGGGTACCCTGAATACATCCCCTGCCCACTAACAGCCTTGAGCTTCTACATTCATGTCACTGCATCAGCACGTAAAGTATAAATGTTAGTGAGCTCTGAAATACAATTAGGAGGACAAACAGGCTTCTACAGAGGCCTCAGGGAGTGTCCAGAACCATGATGATATCACCACAGAGACTCAGCTATAAACAGGTGGCTCAGAGATGTATCAATCTGTCTGTAGTAACAGGAGAATGCAATTATATTGCTGGAGGCAAATTTTTATTGCTTTTTCAAACCTATTCTGCATGTACATTACCATCATCAGAAACTGCACTGCCCTTTAGAGATTCAGCAACAGGTCATGACTTGAGGTGTAAGTAGTGATGGAAATGTGTTTTTAAAAGGTAATTGCTTACGTCTCAGCCCCAAAAAGTATTCCAGAGCAAGCCACTTTATCATTAAGGCCATGGCAAACTTCTTCAATCTGTAGAAGGCAAGATCAGCATTGTCAAGTCTATGTGATGAAAAAAAAAATCAATCTTTTGTGGCTTTGCTGAGGACATGCAGATTAGCCGTTCTGTTCTTCAAATGCACTGTAATCTATATGAAGAGTTTACTTGTAAAAGTAATCATGCTCCCTGTTTCTTCCTTGTGGATGACCTCTAACATCAGCCTTGCCAGTACTATGTGAAGACATCTGCATGTGTCAGAACTCTAAAGTCTTCCATCCAAATCCACTCCTTGCCTTTGCTCTTTTCAATCAGTGTCCTGGCTGCTGCATCTCCTGGGCTGCTATGATACTACTCATGTCTTTAGCCCCTCATCAGGTTTAGGCTCATCCGTGACTTCTACTAAATGACTACCAAGAATGCTTTGAATGCTTTTCCATGTGGAAAGAAAAATATTTCTTTAGATTCGAGGTTAGTACACAAATCTATGACCTCAAAAATGCTAAATAAGCAAATAAGTCACCTTCAATTACCTTCAGAAGAAAAATCACCCTAAGTGTGTGTACTCAGGCTCCTAAATTTGCTCAGCTTCCATGACCATTTATAGGAACTTCATAGCTATGTAAAATACAAAGATTATTTCTTCTTTTGCTCCACAGATGTCATCCAGGTTTTAAGGCAACTGTGCTCTATGGCACTTTCCTCCTCTGAAATGTAATAGATGGAAGAACTGAATATATTTCTCTCCTTCTGTATATTCTTATGGGTAATATAAGATTATATTACCATACTTACCAGTTCTTTTTACTCCTATTAATATAATTGTTTCAGTATTTAATGTTTCTTAACTGTGTGAAAGTACTGTATGTGGAGGCACAAAAATGTATGAAGATAAAAGCTAGTGAAAGGAAAATAAAGTAACATTTGTTATGATAGCAGTCCCCAAAAGATTGAAACAAGTGTTCACAGCCTTTCTTTCAAAGCTTTACTAAATATTAAGATTGATGGAAAAGTCTAATTTACTTCTTCTACCACTTTTGTTCTTCAAAGCCTTATTTGCAGAAGTAGATAATCTGTTTTCTTAAAATATTTATAAGTTTTTAGTCAGCTTTGATAATTAGATTCAAATGAAAATATAACAGTTTCATTTAATTATTTCCTTTCTTTTTAACAAGATCATCTTTTGCAGACCACAAAGGACTATAATTATTGACTGCATTAGTTCCATCTTATTCTTGCATATCTGTATGCAGTCTTTGGACACAGACTACTGAATATATGAATTTTCTGTGTCTCTAACATGTTATAACAAATGACAGTATGACTATTGCACCACTGAACTTTTCCTAACAGTAGTGTTACTACATAGATTTATTTGGCCTCTTTATTCTGACAGAAAATAGAATAAAATGTGGAAGTTAATAGTTAAGTAAATGTGCATGGAAAAAAAAATTACTAGCTCTAATTTAAAAGCAAAATTGTTTTTCAACTTATGTATTTTCTATTTAAACAGAAAAATATTTTGATTTAATTTCTCTCAAATGCCTGCAAACAAAATTAATAGCATAGCATAGCATAGCATAGCATAGCATAGCATAGCATAGCATAGCATAGCATAGCATAGAATAGAATATTTCTGTTGGAAATGTTCTACAATGATTATCTAATCTAACTTTTTAACTACTTTAGGTCTGACCAAAAGTTAGAGCATGTTATAAAGAACATTGTCCAAATGCCTCTTAAACACTGATGGGTTTCAGGCATAGACCACCTCTCTGGAAAGCCTTTTCCACTGTTTGGCCGACCCTTAGTAAAGAAATTATTATTAATTATTTCTCATTGTCTTCAAAGCAAACTTACATGTCCTGTCACTGGATACTAGGGAGCATAGGTCAGCACCTCCCTCTCCAACTTCTCAGTGACTCATTAAAAGGGGACAGAGTGGTTTGGAAGAAAATAAAACCCCTTGTGTTCTAACTGTCTTCACTGAGGTGGAATTGTGAGATTATTCTATCACTAATGTTGAACTTCCATAAATATTAGGACAGTATGGTAAATTCTGAAGTTTATTGTTTGGTTATTGTTTAGTAGGAGTTCATATAAGTAACTAGCATGAGCTAGGTATTCAAAGGATTGTCAGAATGACTCAAGAGCAATAGTACAATTGCTAGTAGAGAATGGTATTAATAATAAAACCATCACTGTTTATCATAATTCTCTAGAAAATAAGCATTCACAAAACAATTTGATTTCTTTTTTATGAGTGTACTGGTTTTCAATGACAGCAGTTTTTTTTTTTTAAGATATTCCAAAGTTTTATGGAAGACTTCTGTGAATCAAAAAGTAAAAAGTAAGAATTGAAGTTGATAGAACTGTTCATTGCTGAAGAAATTTCAGAGTTTTTTCTTCAGGTTTTTCTTAAAAATAGTCATGTAAATAGATGTCAGAAGAGGAACTTCAGTTACTATTTTTCAGGAAAGAAAAACCCAATCTAAAATAGCTGAGTAGCATCACTAGGCAATTGACTTTTGAGGATTTATTTTTTGGTAAGTAAGGTTAAGAGAATATCTTGTACTACATTTTCTATCATTCAAGCAAACCAAGTGCAGTTTAGCTATTTTAATGCACAAAACCAACTTTCTTAATGCTCAATGCAGAAAATTACCTAGACCTAGAACAGAACAAAGTCACTAGATGTTTTCTGCAAATGATGTTGACATCTCTCCATTGTCTAGCAAAGTGGTAAAATTATTTTCAGTCTTGGTGGAATGAAATGAAGAATGTGGGAGGGAAAGCCTATGCTGAAAATGGCTCTCTGCAGTGAGTTTATCTTCCTTTTCATAGGAATCACTGTTTCACTGTTTGGGTTCATGTCCTTTACAATTATTCCAGTACTCTTAGACCTCAGGTACTCGTAATTCATAAGGATCACTGGAGAAATGAAAAAGTTGTAACCCAATTTCTCTAATAGTCTCTAACATGTCAAAACAAAAAGAAGTTTTAGATTCTTGTATTTATCAAGTTCTTGAAATCAGCTTGAAACTATTCAATCGTTGACTATAAAGAAATGATTACTGGGACCTAACTTATGGTTCAGTTAATAGAACGACTTCTGTGCAAAGAAATGATATATTTCCTAGAAATATATTTATCCTTTGTTCTTTAAAGAATTTGCAATTTTCCTTCTTTTGCAAGTTACAGATAAAGTTGCCAAAAATGGTGCTAAATAATTGATACGGTCAACATCATCCCCTTCCTTAAACCAACTCCATCAACATGGAGAGAGTGTGCACATATAAATCACTGCATATCTATTCTTTTGTAAGCACATAAGTAGCTAATTGCTGATGTAGAGTAGCCTGATCTTCAAATTTCATCTCTTTCCTCATTATTCCTTTCCATAGAATTTTTTTTTCAGCACCTTCAGAATTTTATAACAAAACCTTTCCAAAGTAAACTTTTACATCATCAAAATTTTGATAAGAGAAAAAAAAAAGTACATAACTATTAAAGTGAGCTTATGTTTTTGCTAGGGCTCTAAAGTCTGGAATGAAATTCTAGGATTAATGAAGAAAACTACATCATCTCAAGATTTTTAAAATTTTATAAACTTTGTGCTGTAGGAAATAAAAGTGGAGAGGGGCAGGGGGGAAGCTGTTCACTGCAACACTACAAATAGCTAATATCCCAGTAGTTCAACATTTTTTTTTAGTCTTAGATCATTGTTTAGTCATTCAGTTGATAGTGGAGGTCAGTGTATAACTAGTCATGCTTACAGAGTTGAAGATACAATTTTTGGTTTTTTTTTTTTTTTTTTTTTTTGTTATGAGATCAAAAAGGTAACTTAAAATTCAACATAGCTTTAGACAATATCATAATACCTATTCAAAACTTTACTTTCCAGGCTAAACAACTTCCCCAAAGTTTCTAATGAGAAATGTCAAGCATAGGTGTTCCTTTGTGTGAAAAGATGTTTGATCATGTCTTCTGAGACCATTTCATTTCTTCAAAACCATGTGTTTAGTACAGTTATGGCCCTAGTCCAGCAAAATGAAAGTTTTCCCAACTGGACCTTCACAGAAAAGATATAATTGTTGATATACAATATAACAAATTACTGAGACAAAAGGTTTTGTTTTGATAATTTTCAATAATAATATATATTTTGAGTAAATAAATGCATGGAGACATATACACCAAAGTGCAAATTTTAAATGTGTGTATCTGTGTATAAGCAAATTATAATAACTCAAAAGAAGCAGTTCAGCAAATACTTAATGATATGCTTAATTTCAGGCAAAACTGAGGATAATAATCCTCTCAGGATGTTTAAAGATTTTTACAGACTTTAATGACTTAGGACTAAAGAGATTTTCAAACTTTCTTCTGATAATTCTCTTTCCACCAATTCATTTTAGGTAGTTTCAATACATATTCCACTGCATAGAGTCTGCTGCTTCATTTGGGATTTTTTTTAAGCCAGATTTCTGACTATGTTACTAAAAAATTATAATGTCAATTATGCTATCTATTTTAGGCAAGTCAAGTTTAGAAACATTAAGCTTCATAAATTGTTGCTGCTAAAATTGGTGTATGGAAACAATAGGTTTAAAGTGTCAAGGGCTAGACTTCCATGAACTTCATGTCAACTCAGTGCTTCAAATTAGTTTCACTGTAGTGACATTAACCTCCTTCAGAGCTTAGGATGAATCCATTGTGACTAAACCAAAGCAGGCACTTAAAGAACTGTGCTGGACCAAGTGACACATAGATATAAACACTACGGTTAGCTAGATTTTTCATGGGTAATTTGCTGTTTGGAAATCAGGTATATTAAAGGATGATACTCTAAGCAACATTTTGAGAAATCATAAAACCTCACTGCCTTAATAGTATTGCCTCTGTAGGATCAGTAGTTTTTTCTTTACCTTTAAAGAAAAGCTAAGTAATGAAAGGAAGATATTTTCTGCTCACAAATTGCCTTAACAAAAGAATGTGCTGATTATCATGTTAAATTTTGCCTTGATCACAAATTAAACACATTTAATGACATGAAATTAAGAGTTGGAGTGTATATTGACTAAGATATCCACACAATAAAATCTTGGGCTCTGTCAGGAAAAGCACAAGAAGAATGAAGTTAAACTACGAGATTGGTTAGGAGTAAGGCAAGCTTGAACAGGGTAGGCATTGAAAACATTTTAAACTGCTTAAATTTCTCATTGGGATTACACAAGATTGTTCCTGACAGAAAAGAGTGGACTTGGTGATGCAGAACCCTTCCTCTCCACCCTATTTAGTCTTGTAACATTTTATTAGTCAGCAAAAAATTCATGCTTCTTCTCAATTACCAAGAACACATTTACTAGAGCTGACAGAGGAAGCAGTAAATTCTTACTTTTATCTATCTAATTTCTCTTTCTACTTTTAGCAGGATCTCGACAGGCTTGAGAGCTGGGCAGAGAGGTATCTCATGAGGCTCAACAAGGACAAGTGCAGAGCCCTGCACCTGGGAATGAACAATCCCATGCACTAGTACAGACTGGGGGGTTGATCTGCTGTAGAGCAGCTCTGCAGAGAGAGACCTGAGAGTGTTGGTAGATAATAAACTAACCATGAGCCAGCAAAGTGCCCTTGTGGCCAAGAAGGCCAATGACATCCTGACATAAAGAAGAGTGTGGCCAGCAGGTCAAGGAAGGTTCTGCTTCCCCTCTACTCTGCCCTGGTGAGGCCTCATCTGGAGTCCTGAGTCCAGTTCTGGGCTCCTCATTTCAAGAGGGACAGAGAACTTCTGGAGAGTCCAGTGCTAAGCCACCAAGATGCTCAGGGGACTGGAGCATCTTTCATATGAGGAAAGGCTGTGGGAACTGGGGCTGTTTAGTCTAGAGAAGAGGAGACTGAGAGGGAATCTCATCAACATTTACAAATATCTAAATATTTGGTGGCTGTCAGGAGGTTGAAACATCACTTTTTTTGTGATATCTAGCAAGAGGACAAGGGGTAATGGGATGAAGCTGGAACACAAAAAAATCCATTTAAATATAAGAAAAATCTATTTTACTGTGAGGGTGAAGGAACACTGGAGTAGGCTACCCAGAAGGGTTGTGAAGTCTCCTTCTTTGGAGGTCTTCAAGACCCACCTGGACATGTTCCTATATGACCTGATCTAGGGTCTGCAGGGAGTTTGGACTAGATCTGCAGAGGAGTTGGACTAGATGATCTCTAAAGGCCCCTTCCAACCCTACCATTCTACGATTCTATGAAATTCTTCAAAACAGAGGAGTCTAGCAAGTTAGTGGCTTTTATTTATGTTAAATGTAACTGAAGTGATGTTGGGAGGCAAATAAATGCCCTCTCATTATATACATCCTACTTAATCTTTAAAGCCCAAGAGTAATGATGTGACATTGAGCTATTTGCAACCCGCTGAACCATAGAATTATAGAAGTCTTTAGGATGGGAAAGACCTTTAAGATCATCAAGTCCAACTGTCTTACAGCACTGCCACATCCACACTAAACCATGTTCCAAACACTACACCTGCATGTCTTTTAAACATCTCCAGTGACAGTGACAACCACTTCCCTGGACAGCCTTCAGTCTTCAATAACTTTTTTGGTGAAGTTTTTCCTAATGTCCAATCTAATTCTCCCCTGACATGACTTGAAGGAGCTTCCTCTTCTCTTGTCACTTGTAGCTTGTGAGAAGAGATCAAAAGTCACAACATCAGCATCTCCTTTCAGGTAGTTGTGGTTCTGGACACACACCTTGATGTCTTCTAGTGAGAGTCTCAAAACTAAACACAGCACTTAAGGTGCGGCCTTACCAGTGTTGAGTACAAAAAGATAATAACTGCCCTAGTCCTGCCAACTACACTATTTCTGACCCTATTGGCCTATTGGTCTAATGTCAGTAGTGAGAGCCCTTTTGAATTTTATCCATGCATAACCATGACATCCTTGTAGTTCTCCAGAGTTTCCTGCCCTTTCTTCCAAAGGTCATAATCTCTCTTTTTTTTTTTCCTCCCATCTTCCAGCCAAAGCTCTCTGTTCAGCCAGGTCTGTCTCCCACCTTTCCCACCAGCTCATCTTTTGATACATGGGCACAGTCTGCTCCTGCACTTTTAAGATTTCATTTTTGAAGAATGTCCAACTTTCCTGGATTTCTTTGATTTTCCCCGGTCCTGAGTCTTGGGAACCTCCTTGGGGATGGAGGTCAGCTAAGGCTGAAAAGGAATGGAATGTGGGCCCATGAGTCAGCAGAGCCCATGGTCAGGCAAGGCTGTAGGAAGCTGGAGACTGGCCCTGCTAAGGTGTTGCTGAGGCAGAGGCTGACATGGAATCCTGAATCATGGGCAGGTTGGACCAGTCAGGGATAGTCAGGCATGGGGGTGCCCTCAGGACCCTGAAAAGAAATGGATATTTAACACCTTAAATGTAAATTGGCCATAATATCTAAGAATGCACCAGTAAGGAAGACTAAAATATGGAACAAAATTTGTTTTGAAAGTGAAACAATTGAACTCCCAAGTGTCCTATTTCCCTTTGATATTTACATTGCTGTCAAATGTATTTTATTACTTCTTTATCTATGAATCACTCTATTCCTTCCCAAACCCCCATATTTCTCAAGCCTTGCAGCAATATGACTGTTGGGCAAAGGAGAAAAACCAAAGCAATTGGAGAGTAATTTGCAGAATAGAGATATATAAAACATTTAAGAATGTATTAAGAAAGAAAAAAGTTTTCATTGTAACTGCTGTAGGGCTTTTTTTTGTCTATCTAAATGAATGATCTCCTGAAAGACAGAATTCATCTGTATTTGTTCTTTTGTCCCACTGCAATTATATGCACTCTAGGGTGCTTTACTTACATCATTCTCTATTATAGTATAAGTTCACTTTGCCAGATACTCATATTATTTGAAGCATTACTTTGTTTGTACTTTTGAATAAAGAGGAGCTTAGTTTAATGGCAGTTTGACAGTTTTTCCTCCAAGTGGCAAACTAAAATTGATCAAATGTACATTAGGGCTTTTAACTCTGAATCATATGGTATCCTGTAGGGAATGCAGCTGGAATAGGCTATGATGTATTAAAAACATTGCATTTATAACCAGATCATGTACACTAAACTTCCAGTTATCTTCTTATATCTGCTTGACTGGCTTCACTAGATTTCAAAGAGGTGTCCAGGACAACTGCAATAGTTTCAGATCAAAATCCTTTAAGTTATCACAGTCTTATTGCACAGTTAAAACCCCTGCACTATGGATCAAGTGTTTGCATAGTACTGCTCAATCAGTACAAGGGTCCTGATTTTCTTGTATACAGGATGGTTCTTTTAAGTAGAAAATGATATTGCACCCATTAAAGAAATAAATTTGAAAACAAGTCAAAGTGGGATGATTTATTTGTTTAATAAAGTTTAACATTATACTAGCACAGTGTCAGTCATGTCATTTAAAAGTTAAAAAAAAAATTTCTTTAAAATATATCACCTGGTTCACCCCTTGCTTAGACTGACATTGAGGGTAACTCCACTTACATCAGATCATGTTCAGCTATATAAAAAGGCATGGAAAAGTATTTGGTCATAATTATTTTGTCATCGCTTGCTGCAAGGATTCTTTTATTTTCACACACTTTTTGAATTCTATGATATGAAGCAAAAGCTTTCAGGCACCTGTAGTAGTTTCTAACTATGGTTAAGTATTAACAGTCACATATAAATTTTTTTCAATGCAGACTCTTTCCCTATAGTCTATCCAGTGACATTATAAGGTGTAGTACACATATTCACTCTAGATTGATACGTAACACTCAGAAAATAGCCTTGATCTAGAAATCTATAGAGATTTCTCCTCCTAAAACAAAACGTCCTTTGAAACCCATGAAGTCTCACATGTCATCAATTGACTTATTATCAGTAGTATCAGATGTATTTTTTACTTCTATCTGCTTGAAATCTTTCTGATTTTTGGAGACTTCATCTTTTTTCCACAACATGAACTAAGAACTTTTATATCAAAAAGGTATGAATAAATAAACTAAGTTTGTTTCTTGACAAATCAGTGCCCTTTTATGCATTTTGTCAAAAGTTCTTTGAACTAAAATATGGCACTGCTATCTACAGCTCTGACAGGCACACTTTACTGATATTTAAATGAAGTATTATTTCTCTTTCACTGTAGCAATGCTAGCCATCTATTCGACATTTATAATCTCACAGGGTACTTGATTTGAGGCAGCTTTGAAGATGACACTGTATTATCTCTCAAGGTTCTCCAGAACAAAGTATTGTTTTCCTGCTACCTCAATTCTTTTTTTCCTGCTCTCTCTGAAACTGTATTACTGGAAGAATATCATGTTAAGATAATTCTTATGCTTAATGATCTGTTCTCTTCAAGAAAGTTTCCTCCAGATTCAAATCTCATGTGATGTAGATGTTGTGTAAATGTTCCAGTCTGCACATTATGAAGCTTGCCTTCCTCTTTATCCAGACATTGAGAATATGTCACTTGATAATATTAAAAAAATCATGAAAAGTCAGAGCAATTATTCAAAAGCAAAACGTGAGGTGTGGATGCTCACGTTTCAAAGATCTGGGGTTCAGGAATGGAAAGACTTGCTGCTCAACTTCAAAATGAAGCCTCAGATTTAGAGCTGAAAGGAAGAAAACCAGAAAAAAAGTACCTAAATACATTTTGTGCTTTCTTTTAATGCGCATCTTTATGCTGATAGCTGCTTCTCCATATTTTATTACCCATTTACCTACCATTTTTTTACTATGGGCTGAGAAGGCAACAGGTTTAAAGGAGATGCCACAACAAAATGAGGATCTAATCTGATTCCTAAGGACATGCTTCCTAATTGTTTAAAGCAACACTCCAAACATGTAAACAAATTGAGACCAAGATGGACTATTAGATCTATATGTTCATTAAATTATTGTGTAGCTCAAACTGATTTTCTATGGAGGATTTTCAATTATGTTCAAAATGAATGTCAATTCAAAAGTACTGAAGTAAAAGGAACTAATGAGGACATTACTGCATATAAACTACTGAATGACTTTGATAGTGCAGAGAACATTCTGTACAGGGACACAGGGGAAAGGAGGAACTGGTGACAAAACAAAAATTATCTTGGTTAGTGGGAATAAATTATTTGAACAAGTATTTATTTATTCTCTTTATACCCATTTAATTGTGATTCTAAGAATCAGATGTAGAATACTATAGGTGTAGATGAGTGTAGGAAGTTGTTTTTTTATTTTTATATATACAGTATCAGTACCATTTGTATCAGGAGAGAATGACATTTGCTTCCTGCAAATAATAACCAGACAATTCCTGGCAGTAGGATTGTGTGTCACTGTCTCTGAGTAGTTTTGTCTCTCAATCTCATACTGCACGTATTCATAGAAAAGTTTATTAAAAAAGACCTCTTCAGATCATCAAGCACAGCCTTCCCACTTAAAGTAGGGTCATTGCCTATATGAGGTCAGGTCACTCCTGTTTTTTTGTCTAGCTGAGCATCAAACCTTTCCAAAGATGAAATGGAGGCTAGACTAGAATATCTCTAAAGATCCCTTCCAATCCCTATCATTCTACGATGCTGTGATTCACAACTTTCCTGGTCAATTCATTTCACTGCTGTACTTAATCTCCTGCTAAAGGAATTATTCTTAATAACAAAACTGAACCTCAGAAGCCAAAAATTGTATCCTGTACTTCATTGTCCTATCTAAAATCACCCTTCAGGAAAAACAAGTAAGTAACAGCGAGTGTATTAATGATATGGACAACACATAAAATTATGCTAGAAAGGCCTGAAAATTTATCCTTTACAAAGCAGATTCAGGAAAAACTAAAAAAATAACCAAATAAAATTTTAAAAAATATTATGTAAGGGAGAAGATGTCAATAAGAAGAAAACAGATCAGAAAAGTAAATGGAAAGAAACCAAAATTAAAAGATGTACTAAATGTTCAAAACAAAATATCTCAATATGAAGAAAGCAAATGCCCAGTGAATCAATTCTATCACTAATGTAACTATTAGAGCTGTGGTTTTACACCAAAATAATGACATTTTCCCAGAGAAAGTGATAGTACGAGAGAATTAAATCTGTCCCAATAAGTATAAAATCATGTAAATGTGAGATTCTTTTCAAGAAGATAAAGGCATCTTTATCTTTCATAGTCCACAAATGGTGAGACAAAGAATTCAGTGAATGATCACTAGATTTGCTGTTGGACAGGCATATGATTTTAAGTGATTTATGAAATATCCTGAATCTCAGTTTGCTCAATAGTAGGATAGTAAAATTTAGTCACCCTAAATGATAGTTTTTACAAATACAGATGAAAAGAACTGTCTTTAGGTGTTAAATATTATCTGTAGAAAGACATACCTTCAGAAACTTGGACACCAGAGAAGAGGAAAACAGAGGGATGGAGAGAAAAAGAGTAGGAGTTAAATCTTGCTTACAATGACGATAAAAATCAGAACAAATTGATTTGTGAGACAAAACAAGCACAAAATCAACACAGGGTCCCATAGCATTTACAATATGGTGTTATACAATCCATGGTATTTTTAAATCACAGTCCTCAGATACAGAACTCAAAAAGAAGTAAGTGCATTGTGGTGAAGAAAGGAAGTCATTGAAAGGAAGGAAGCAAAGGCATCTGCAGTGACTGAGACAACTGTATATGAGAAGGAAATGTCCAGATGATACTCTAGTTACATCTGTGCTTACCATGAAGTTAAATATTTCCTTGACTCTGTGTAATCTCACCCATTGTCTTGCCTGCTACTGGGGAAATTGGATATTGGATTGTGTGATTGGATATTGGGGCAGCAATGGGAGTCATAGCAGGGATGTATGCTCCCCTGACCTGTAGTATCAACCACTGGAGCAAGTGGGAGTCTGCGTAACCAACCACATCCATGTCATATTTATGTGTTTCCCATTGCCAGCTGAGTCTGCAAACATGAAAGTAGTAGGTTTATCAATCACCATGGAATGGAGTCCCTCGGTCCCCAGATGCCACACACTGGGGTCCAGCAGCTGGACAGAAATTATCTTCAGGCTCTGAGCTGCTGGAGGCAATGGCTACATTTCACGTCCTTATACATTGTGTGATACCTGTCTACCTATAGTTTATTCTATAAAAAATAAAGTCACCACTTTTCATGCCATCTGTATTTTTTTTCCAGAAATAATATTTATTCTAAACAACTTATTATGCTACAGATCTGTTCAAAGACCATTGAGTCAGGAGGCTGGGGCATCCCTTTTTTGATGGTATCTAGCAACAGGAAGAGGTAACTCCTTGAGTTTATGGTTCTGTAAAAAAAATCCAACATTAATAAAGATTAAAAAAAAAATAGTAGTGGCTGATCTTTTAAAAAAAATGCTTATTCTCTTATATTAGTATATGTTAAGAACTACAGGATAATCAATTCTGACCATACATCAGGATTAAAAAAACTTCTGATAAATGGCTCTTTCACTGAAGAGGAACAGACTGGCACAGTTTTCCCAGCAGACAAAATTGGATGATGATGGGTGGTCTGTCAAGATTTGGCATTACATTAGCAGAATGAGAAATGATTGCAAACACAGGAATCTAATAACCAGAAAAATAAATTATCAGCCATTGGAAAAAGCTTGGCTTCCTGACAAGTTTTACATAACTTCAAACAAATTATCTTATGAAGGAAGTTGAATTTACAGATATATTTGAACAACAGGATATTTTTACCCTTATTTTTACCCTGATTTTTTTTCCTCCCAGAAGTGGCTTCAGTAACATATGGAGATAACCCAGTGGAATAAAATACTCTTTAAGCATACAAAATGAGGTTAGAAAATGACTATTGGTATATTATCAATAATAACAAGAGTTACATTGTATACTATCAATACTACGAAGGTATTCATTGTTTCACCTGTGAATAGTCTGTAGAGTGACTCCAATATGGCTTTGAACAGGAACTATAAGACATCCATGGTGCAAACGCCTTTTACATCATTCAGTTCAGGTAAGAAACTGAAGGACTTGATCATTGCATGAGTTACTTTAACTAAAATATGCACTGAGATTTATTTTTTTTAATCACAATTTTAGATAAAGGTACAACGTGTCCCATCCAAAGCCCAAGAGATCAAATTCCCTTCTGATCTGCAGAGCACTCTTCCACAGGGAAAAAAAAAAATCTGTCATCACAACTGGGTAAACTCTGCTAAGACTCTTAATGTGGATACAATTGCAACATCATCTGAAGCCAAAAGAGTATAAGCTATATTTAAAAATTAAGAGCTTTAAAGGTTTTTAAGGTACAGAATAAGCATGTGTAACTCAGGTCATTAATCTGTGCCGTTCCTCTTTCCCACACCTTTTAAATCTAATGGTTTGAATAATAAGTTTCATATTCATGTTCTGTGTACATTACTTATTTCTATGTATTTTACCAATCATCCACTAGATTGCAAAATATGAAAAGAATTCTGAGTAGGTGTAATAGATATAAAGCATCCACAGACATGGTGATGCCTCAGAGAGGTTAATAAGTAACCCTACTAGCACCACAGTATGTTACTTTCAATCATACAGTTGGGCATTTTTGGAGACAATTAGAAAAAAGCTGTGAAGTTTGTTGTGGTGGTTTAGCCTGATGTCCAACCAGTCATAAAATCATTCCCCTTCCCAAACTGGTCAGGAGACAGAGAGAAATATAACAAATGGCTTGTGAGTTAAGGACAGAGAGATCACTCTGCAATTAGCGTCATGGGCGTCATGGTCAGATTCAACTTAGAGAGAAAAAGGTTTGATTTATTAAAGAAAAAATAGGAGCAAGGAGATGAGAAATAAAACCATCTTAAAACCACCTCCTCCCACCTCTCCTCTTCCCAGGACTCTCCTTCCTTCCCCCCCAGCAGTGCAGGGGATGGAGATGCGGTCAATTCATTACAGTTGGACTTTGCCGCTACTTCTTTTCAGGGAGAGGTATCCTTACACTTCCCATGTCTACACTATGGGGTCCCTCCCCATGGGAGACAGTCCCTCATGAACTTTTCCAGCGTGAGTCCTTCCCATGGGCTGCAGCTCCTCACAAACTTCTCCAGCATGGGGCCTCCCACAGGGGCAGCTCTTCACACTCTGCCCTAATGTGGGTCATTGACCAGGAGTGCAGTCCTTCAGGTATCGACTGCTCCTGTCTGAGTCCCTCACTGGGAGTGAATGTCACGAGTCCTGACAGCAAACCTGCTCCAGTGTGGGCTCCTCTCTCCCCACAGACTCCCAAGTCCTGCCAGGAACTTGCTCCAGGATAAACCTCTTACGGAGTCACGGCCACCTTCAGGCATCCACCCGCTGTGACGTTGGCTCCTCCATGGGCTGCAAAAAAAGTTAACTTCCAAGAGTGGGGAAAATATCTTACATGGGGAAAAATTGTAACCTTATGTTGGTTTAGGATGAGGAAACAAGTAAATATGTCACTTGATTACTAAATTACTCTAAAAGTTAAATCTATTATCTTTTCTTAATTAGCATTTAACAATATATTTTAGCATAATCTTGCAAAGAAACCTCTAGTCAAAAGCAGGATTAGACAGGAGCAGAGAAAGTAAATGGGTCCCACTAGAGAACCCTCCATCACTCTTTTCACCACTTCTGTGTGCTTCATTGCATTCTGGCTAAGAATTAAGCTGAACATCCAAGATGAATGTGAGAGATTATCATAATGCTCATATAACATCACAAGCATAAAACTTTGAGTTACAGGCAGAAGTGGAACCAAACATTTCTCACAAAGCGTCATAAGCCATTATAACACAGATTATTACAAAGATTTAAACCCTATAGGCTTTTAAAAGACATAATTTTTAATGTCATCTACCTGAGTCAAACCATACTTCATTTTTTTTTGTTCTAAAAAATGAGGATGGGGTTTTGTTGTTTGCATTTAAATTATCACCCTGCAGTGTGATGAAGTATCCCAAACAGAACTACTCCTTGAATGTCTGACTAATGCAGTATGACCAAGCAGCACTAAGCAAAACTAAAAATGTCCTTTGTCTTGTTCTGAAACCCCAGGAATGAGCCACATGTCAACACAAATGATTAAATAATTAAAAGTAAAATTTGTCAAGAGTTTATTATTAATAGTATTGGTTAATTAGATATTTCAACATTAGCACTTTGAAAAATAATCTCAACTTCTCTTTTCTGAAAGACATTATTTTCCTTTATTCTCTATGAATTTTTGATGACTAAAGACTCCACAGCTTTTGTGCTTGTGCGCTTCTTTCTGCTTACGTGTTCTCCTTTTTAATTTTTAAGCAGTTATCTGATTTCACTTTTATTTAACGAAGGAATATCGTTTCAAAGATAACTAATTTTGTAAAAGTTTTGTGGAAACCTGTGTCCAAGAAGATGACTCCATAACTATCGTTGCTGAAGAAACGTCTAATATATAAATTCAAAATGTTTTAGGCTCCATAGAATCTGCCTAGTAGATGAAAACCTCACAGTTCTCCAGATGGGAAAAAAATCATGGAACATGATGGAGATGAGGTGCTGAAAATACAATATAGATTAAAATGATTATTTTGTCCTAGTGACTATATTAAATAGAAGTTAATGAAGAAATGTCTGGAAAGAAAAGTCAGACCGTCAGGTAAAATATGGAATATATGTTTTTATGGAATATATTTATATGGAAACAGGAGTGCCTGAAGAGAATTCACGTAGATTTCCAAGAAGTCTAAAGACATAGCACACTTTCAAAGAAATCATTTTTGGCTTCTCACTCTGTGCAGAGCAAAAGAGGGAATGGAGAACTGGGGAATTCCCTGGACATTTTATTGAAGTGTCTCTTCCTTAATATCTTGGAGTAAGAGAATTCATCCATCATGCCACAGAAACGCTGCTGAGGCATTTGAGCAGCTCATGACTTTTATGAAAAGAAGGGTGCTGCAGATTTACCCCTAAAATATTTGAGTTATCCACACTGACTAGAAAAGCCCTCTCAGATCCAACAGGAGTTACTGTGTCAATTTATCTACATCTTCAGAAAAATACTTTCCCCAGACCCCCACTGTTGTTTTTCATGGTAGAGTCTTTGAGAGTAAATTCTAAGTGTATCGCACTGCAGGCATAAAAAACAGTACAAAGGCTGGGTGTATCAATAGGCTTTTAATGTTTCCAATTTTCTGTTCATGCTGGGAGGAAACCAGTAGAGACGGCACTTTTAAAAATACGTGAGACAGCTGTTGTTAGGATCTGTAGACAGTCTGTACTAGCTAAAGGCATTGCAAATAATATATTTTGCATGACTTTTAAGATACTCAGACAGGCACACATTACAAAGCATCATGGAATGAACTACAGGCAGTCTGTTACCCAGACTCTTAAAAAAGCAGTAATAAGGGTGGATGATTACTGATCCGCATTTAGACAGTTTCACTCGACTGTGCTAGTGGTGCCTGCCCACACTTTATGTGTCTCAGCTTTTGTCAGCATCAAACCTCACACTATTGTTCTTAAAGGTAAAACAGATAGAAAAATATTAATGTCTAAAAAAAACATAGTACAAATGTAACTAACTTGTTAAATATCTTGAGCTGTTATCAAGAATAATTTGCATTGGAAATGGATTTTATTTATTTGTGCAGTAGGGAATAAAGTTCTAAATTGTTCTGAAACAGCTGTTTCCATTTTAACTGTTGTAAAATGGATAATCATGGCATCTTGTAAACACATACAGATAGAGCCATTAAATGCCTCCTTTCTCTGTTTGAATGCCTTCAATTCTCCCTTTGAATATAGCCACTAAAAGCTCTACAGAACTTTCCTAACAAAACTACAGGAAAACTACTGGTCAATTTGGGATTTCAAAATCAATTACAATATCCTGTTTCAATTAAATGAGGAAGTTTTCAGTCACAATTTGGCCCATCTCCTTTCCACAAGTTGCAGTAGAGGCTGAGGATAAAAGTAAATGTTCTTCCAGAGAGAGATGGGGAAAGTCCTAAGAGTGGATGATGTCTTTGCATGTTAGGAGATTACTTTTCATTTGTCCAATGCTTCTATTTTCCCAAGGTGGTGGTGGTAGGAAGAACCTGTATCTTTTCAGGTCAGTCCTTGGAGAAGTAAAACACTATAATCCATTTTGGTTTCATGTTTAATACTCTTCTAAATTGCAAAACCAACTGAAATTAATATACCAGCAGGGCATGCTGAAGACAGAAATCTCATAGTACAGGTATAGATCAGCTTCTGGAGACTATAGGTGTCTACTTATAAGTGCATACTTTTATAAAGACAGTTGAATCAATCAACTTCCATTGACTAAGCATCATATGCCTTAAAGCAGTTTCCCAACACCTTTGGAAAAACAGTTACATGGTATAGTGATTTTAGCTTAGCCAGCAACAAAACACCAAGACAGTCTCTTGCTCACTGCTCTCCTTAGCATGGTGGACAGTCCAGCAAGATGGGAGGAAAAAAAGGTAACCAAGGATGTTGTGGAAGAACACAAGGGAAGGGAAGACTCACTGACAATTACAGTTCTGGGCAAAACTGACTCCATTATTTGACTTAGAAAGGAAAGTAGGAAAGTTTATTCTACTACCTACAAGAAACAGAACAGAACAAAAAGCAAAGAAAAAAAGAGTAGGATGATTGAGAAAATTACAACCAGCATTCATTTTTAAAATGCTGACATGCAATGACAGATCAAACCCAAAATTTAGATCGCTGTCTGTAAGAACACAAAAAATCTTTCTTATTATTAATTTATAGTTAATCCTGCTCTGTGGCTGACACGATTTCAGCATGACAATTAAACTTTTTAATACACTTTACTGATTGATCTCAAAGGTCTCTGCTGTTGGTATGTTTTTATTTAGTGACAACATTGTAAAAAAGTCAATAAAAATCAAAGGTCTCAACGGTATGTATTGATTTTTCCTAGTGATATAGGAATAAATCAGTTAATATTAAAGAAATAATAGCATGGCTGACTCTAAACATATATAATTTGAAGAAAATAAGAGGATTTGGTAGAAGTAAAAATAGCTATTATTTTAACGAGTCTTAAGGCTGAGAAAATAATAAAGAATTAATATTTAAAGATAGGGAAAAGGAAAACACAAAGAAAGCATAAATTAAAATAATGGAAACAGTGGCTAAGTGGTACCAAAATCAAGTAATAGGTGTAAAATTTTTATTTTTATAAAATAGCATAAGAGAAGTTTATATATATATATATTCATCATCAAGATGAGAAAAGGAAGTTAAGAATTTCTATGAGTACATAGAATGGAACACAGTATGGGAACCATTTCCATAAAATATGACAATTATGCCAGTGTTTGTAGGAAAATGTATGAATGAAAATAAAGCCATGCAACTTCAGAGTAGAGATTTGGCTAGCCCAGTATCTTGTTTCCAGCACTGATTACAAGCAGAATTCTAGGTAGAAATAAGACTAGGGAAAACATAGACATATATGTTTTATAAACATAAATACTTGTTCTATCTGTTCTTCTAGCCTTTTATATATTTTAGCTTTGTGGATAGTCTTGTTCGTTACAGCAATCACCAGGAAGCTACAGTAGACATACAAGGTAATACAGTTTCTTAAAGAAAGAATCACTGATTCTGAACAGTTACGCTATGCACTTATCTAACTTACTTCATTGTACTTCAAATTCAAATTTGACTAATGTTTGTATTATCTGAAATTTTTAAAACACACAATCTGTTTTAAAGTAAATACCAATCTGTTTAATGTTAATGAGCTTTAATTCACCATGCCTAATTTTTAAAGGAATAATGTTAGGAGTCAGGTAAGGTGATACAGTAGCATAACAGATGGGAATCAGGGTATTTCTATGATCTTCAGCAGTTATAGCCCACAGACCCCAGCTGAGGAAGTTGGATAGAAAGAAAGAAATTGTAATATCCTCAAATTACTGATGCAGTGATACAATGATAAATTTTACATCATAATGCAGTGATAAAGTTTACCAGCAACTCTGACTACATCCCAGCTGGAAGATATTCCCTTCATCAAAGCATGCCACATAAAACCTCATTTAAATGTCTATGCATAATTTGCCATTTGAAAGTTTTTACCAGCTGCTCATAGATATGCTTAGATTTTCTTAATTCAGTGATGCAAATAGATTTTCTTCATCTTTTTTGTCAAAGTTAGTTAGGGAAACTTTGTCTGTTTTCCTCTTATGATGTTGTAATTATTAGTGTGAAAATGGCCATTGAAGCTTTCATTTAGAATACCCTCAGGCATTTAAAGCACAGTTCTTTAAGGATGGTTTATCTCTAGCTGATGCATGATTATAGACCTTTTATCCTTTCAATCCACAAGCAATTAGGACATCATTTTAACCAAACTAGAGAAACAGTCATTTACTCTGCAGTCCAATTAATTTTTGGGGGGACTTTCATGGGTATGAATTTGATTTTTTTTTCTATATAGTTGAAAAAAAAGTGGTTTTGAAAGAACATTAATAAAAGTGAAAGTGTAATATCAATTTTAACTTCAATGAATTTGTAATTGGCTGATTTTGGCAGTCTTCAGCTATGCAGCAATGTGCCTTAAGCCCTCACTGAAATTACTCTCCTCTTTTTATTTAGAAACAGTGATGGAAGCCCAAGAAATGCCAGAGCTGTGAAAAAAAATAATTGCTGAGCCTATGCATAGTTTTGAATCAAGAGAGTGTACAGAGGAATATTTTTCTCCTGCTCCAAAGCTGTCTAGAGTTTTAACATTTATTTTATGCTTCAGCATGTAAATTAATGTGTAAAAATTGGTGACTTGTCTAAGATGCTCCATCAAGAGTAATTTGTCTTGAAATCTTGCCCCTGCAAAATATTCTGCGATCTGATTACTTTTAGGCTATAGATCATAACTTGCCACCATATGACAAATATGTTTTATAATGTATATTTCAATAGAACACAACATTCAGATCAGATGTTCTGCCAGAGCGACTGAAAGAGTCTTGCAAACAGAAGCTCAGCAAATCTCCTAATTTGTGTTGGCTGAATGACTATTTTGCCCCAGCTGGGAGAGAACTATGGGATAGCTGCATTGCTAGTACATTGTAAACTACAATGGTGTCATAATCAATATTCCTAAATACTAGTCCTTGGGTCTGATCAAATGGCTACTTTTCTGACCCTTCTGACTACGTTTTCCTCTTATCTACCTTACATGCTATGTTCAATATCTTGTCGTGCTGAGCTGGATTATCACATATTGAAATATTTGTTTGCAAAATACAGTGTATGGCAGTGTACAACAGTTCCAAAGTTTATGAATAGGGTACATGCTTTGGAGTATGAAAGATAAGATTTCAAACCCACGCTAATGGCCCACTGGCACTGCTTAAATTTCTATTGGGATATTTTTGTCTCTTTATTTTGTGTCTTCATTTTATTTTTCTTCATTTCACTTTGAAGCCTCAGTTGCTATATTCAAAGCCAGGAAAATTCAAATTCCATCCTAAGCTTTTAGGTGAGGAAACATGTATTTTCAATGTTGTTTCCTTCCCTTCTTTATTAGAGTCCTTAAAATTTTTTTTCAAGTTGTTCTGTTAAAAAATAGAGAACTAGTTTACAAACACTGAGATCAAATATGCTAACACCATGATCCAGTAAATATGAATCCATCATCAGGTCTCAGATGACACCTCTGATCCTCATCTTTCATCTTTCTTGGGATTTTAAATTAAAATACATTACTTAAGACTGTCACGGTTTGACATGACAG
>WBNH01011826.1:264569-279920 GCA_013401255.1 Urocolius indicus | reverse complement strand
ACAGAATCATCACTTCCATCTTTTGGTTCACTGAAGGCCTCCAGCATCTCCTGTGCTCAGGTTAAGCATGAGTAAGACACTTGCTCAGCATTTTTAGCTAGGAGGAGTCTGGCTGTACCTGAAAGTGCTGCTGTTGAAATCACTGTTGGAGTAAATGTCACTTCAACAGAAAATTACTGTGTCTGTATTTGATGTTTTTCTTGAAAAGAAGAAAATATTTTTTTACACATTTGTCTCTAGAAAATACCATAAGCAAAGTTCATGCTTTGGTTCTAGGATTTCCATCTTGGACTTAGAGCTGCTGAGCCCATTGCTTCTGCTGCAGTGAACAACAGACCTAGCTGCTATGGAGAGGAAATTGTGGTGGGACTGCCAGGAACTTGGTGTGGTATAGGAGTTCCACTGCTGTGTCATTGTGAAATAGCTCCTAAAGAGAGTTGGAAGAATGTGTATGGGCTAATATGAGGAGTTACATGAGAACCAAATTCAGAATGGTTTGCAAGTTGTAGATCAGAAGAAGTTACAAGGTCAAGGGCAACTTTGTGCAAAATGCTGCCATGTGAAAGAGAAGAGAGGGAGCAGGACAGCAGATAGGCTGAGGGAAAATATGAGGCCGAAGGAGAAGTCAAGTAAAACAAAGAGGAAAGGAGAAGAAAAAGAAGAAGATAAAAAGAAAGAAAATAAAGTGGCAGAGAGGGAAAGAATGGAAAAGAATGGTCACTAGACCAGTCTTACAAGAAAAATAGCATCGCTCTGTTCTTTAGGTGCTCACTGGCACTCCAGAGCAGCCTCAAGCCCTCCTTCACTTCCATGTTCCTCAGTCTGCTGGGCATCTCTAAAAACACGAGCTTGGAATGGGTTGAGTTTAGAGACATTTTTAAAAGGGGAAGAGACACTGTCCAGGAACCTAAACACTTGGGCCATTTCCCTGCTCCAGTTCCCAGCTCAGCCTCATCAAATACATGACAATTTTTTAGCGGATGCTTTTCATAATGGCAGCCTAAACCTCTGTGTGTGACACAAACAGGCTCTCTGTTTGCTGTGATGGTCTCTGTTTTGGGAGGAATGGTGCCCTGTCACCTTCCCAGTGCTCCTGTCTGCTGTGCAGCCCAGGCAGCTTCTTCTCTCTCTCTCAAAGCCCTTTTTCTTTTCTGGTAATGATTATCAGTGTCAGCTCTGGTTGATGGGCAGACAATACTCTTAACTGCTTTGAATTTGCTTATTTCAGCTGCCTCCTGCATTTCTTTACCTCCCTGTTCTGCTTGGTGCTTTCTTTAAATAGTCAATTTTCTATTTATTTGTAGGCAACGAGAGAGATAAGAACACAAGCACAAACAGGAAATCCAAACTTTATATAATAATATTACAGATAACATTGGGGGTTTTTTTCCTCCCATTTTTTTCACAGCATTTTGGTTGATCAAGAAAAATGAAAGCAAAGGAAGAAGCTTTGGTTGAAAATATTGGCAGTTTTACAGTTGTATTTTTAAAATATATATTTTATTAATTTATCTGTTTGGTGGTTCTGTTTGTAAGCTTAAAACATCTATCTCTAAATATGCTAACACAAGCTGTATTGTGACTCTTTTAATAAGATAATGTTTGAAACAAGGACCTCTGCTTCTCAATTACTCCCACACCATCTCCCTCTGCCTCCCCACTCTATTTCTTCTCAGAGGAGACCCCTTCTCTTGGTCTAGTTGAGTAGGGAACGGACACAAAGTCACCTGGCATTTCCAAGGTTGAGGGAAGAAGTATTTCGTCCTCTTCCATTGAGAAGCATCCAAAGGATGAGTATGGCTTGAGTAGCAATTCATATTGTATACAAAAGTTTGAGCTTATAGTACGGCAAGAGATTTATATGTGCTGCAGCACAAGATCACTGAGAGGCCAAGAATGCTCCATCAACACTTTTGTGAGTATCCAAGAGACCTGGTGAACAGTGCTGTAGTCTGCAGTGGCATGGGGTACTGGCATGACAGTACCCACTGCCACTCTTGGCTAGCACCAACACATCCAGAAGAAGAGCCCACAGCTGTTTCATATGACAAAATCATTTCCAATACCTGAACCCTTCTCATGCAAAAAAACGTGTCCAGAGGAATAAGACGTGATCAAGGGAGACTGTAACACCAAGGTATTCTGTGTCCTGAGACACCCCTGGGTCGTTACCATGCTCCAGGAAGGACTTACCAGCCCAATTAGCTAAGGCAGGCCTACATTCTTCACTCTGAATGCTTCGGGGTATGCTAGAAGGGGGGGCACATGCTATCCAGGACTCTGTGTGTATCGCAAACTGAAGATTACCTCTGGTTTTAAGGTAATTTAATACAAAGTAGCTAAGACCATTTCATTTGTGGACACAAACTCAATCTGAGTCTTTCTTGAACAGGAGAAACAATCTGAATTTAGCTTAATAAGGTATGTAGCTAAGAAATATCCTATACAGGCATGTCCTTTATTCTTCTTGGAATATTTTATATATTTTATAATGCAACACCACAAAACCTGCAGGAATTATTTGAAAGATTCAGATTCATAACTTATTGCTTTACTGTATGAGGATTTTAACCTTGGATCTTGTTTGCCTTGTTGGTGTAACATTTCTGAATTCAAGAAAACAAGGAAGAGTCCTGAGGTTTGTGTACTTCAGGTTTTTATGATGGTATAGCTTGTCATCTGGTGCAAGGTCAATGAGGAGAAGGAGATTATGGCATTCAGCTAACCTAAATGTTGACATCTGCAGTTGCATTAACAGGTCTGTGTGTCATTCTCCTTTCAGAGGTGGTATGATAGAGACATTTTATGAAAATTACTTATCCTAATGCAGAGGTTTAAGATGGGTCAAATCAATCGCAACCCAAAAGTAGGATTTCTCTTCAATTAGGTGGAATGAGTTCCCATGGTGAACAGCTCAGAGGTAGTTGTCTGCACTGCGGATAATTTCAGTTGGGCAATGTGACTGCTGTTCCAGGCTTATATGCACAGTCAGTGGTAAATTGGTCACATGGACATCAAAACATCAGAAGTACTATAAAAAACAACTGTGTTAGCAAAAGTTATTCTTCATCAGTTGCTGATTTGTTATAGAAATTGTACTAGACAATGGCTAGACTTTGTTCAAGGTATACAGTCTTGAGCCAAAGAAGTGATATCAGAAGAGCCACTAATCTAAATCTATGGCCTTATCTCTCTGCATTTCATTTGTCTTCTTTTATTTTTTTCTGTGACATACTGCTAGCAGCAACATTTTGAGCAAAACCAGACCTCAGTAACTAAGGTTTTTTTATAAGAGAAACAGTCAAAAAATCAAAACCACTTTTTACCAGTGCAAATTCAGAAACATTTGAGGAAACAAAGTCTCTGTCTTTTTCTAACAATGACATTATTGAAGGGCTGACAACAGATTTATATAATTCTTGAAAATCTGTCACACTTGTAAAATGGAAGGTTTCTGCTTTTGATTCTAAAACTTCTGAATATTTTCTTTCATTTTACAAGCTAAATTCCAGTCTCACCGTCTTAGATGTTGGATTTACCTATGTCACACTCTGAATGGTATCATCTGCAACTCTGGTACCATACATTTTATCAAGATTTCATTAAGATTCCACAAGAATGAGAGGTTCTGGAAGTACGTGTTGCTTAAAACCATACATGCCAAGCCTTGTATCTTCTTACAGATGCAGTACTTCTTTTCAATTAATGAGACAAACTGTCGGGTTTTTTTTTGTGAATACATCTTTTCTTACCCTGATTTTTAATACTTGATTTGTTAACTAAAGAATTCAACTGAAATCTGTTTTTTCACTGTCATCCCTCAGTGGCAAATTATTCTCATTGTATAAGAACACAGGAGAAATTACTGAAACATAAAATAAGAGCTTTTACCTTATATTCTTGGTTTTTTTTTTTTGCACATCACTCTTCTCCAGTATTTACTCAGAGTATTTGAGATCCACAAGTCTATATGGAAGAATTACAGTCATACAAGACTATGCTTTTGAAGACAGCTACTGAATGCTGCATTCTGTTCATAATAAAATCTCTTAACCTTATTATCTAATTACCTTGGACTATGACTTTTTTTTAGTTCCAATACTAACCTAGGAGAAAATTAATCACTAAGCTGTGCTCTTGTTTATTCTGAACACCCATTCATGATGCAAAAGCAAGAACTTAAAAAAAAATTAATTGTATTGATCCTTGCTCCTTTGGAGAAACAAATCTCAAAGCCCTTCTGTAACTCCCTGTAGTTTCTCATCTCACTTGTTCCTCTCAGATGTTCCACAGTGTCACTGTGACAGAAGGTACTATTTCCTAAAACTCACCTGATGCAGCAATGACATCAGCTACATGGCTGGACTGCTCATCTTTGACAGCCAACCAGCAATTTAGGGTGCTGTAAGATGAGGAAGGAGAAATGATGTATAGCCTATACTTAACTCCAGGAAACTCAGATACCAGTGTGGTGAAAATGAAAATAACATCTAGAGGCTTTAGCTTCCAGTCTTGTGATATTGCTGGAGCCATATTTTCTTTTGTTTCACCATGGCTATCTCCTTTAATTCTACACAAGGCCTGTTCTAGCATCCATCTTGAGAAAAGATGAAGCCCCTCATGTGGATGACCATTTTGGGTTTTTTTTGTTTCCATGTGAAGTTGGGTCCGGAGAGAGAAAAGGAAGAACAAGGGTGCTGTCAGTGAGTGGTGGGTAGGCATGTCAACTCAGATCAGCAATGACACGCTGCATCTAAAAGGATAACTCCAAATTTTCAAACATTGTGAAACAAATCCCAGAGTAACTGATGTAAATGAAGAATGAATTTTGACATGACTTTAGTTGTGTAATATTTGTCCTCTACTCTACACATTCTATTTTCTCATCTGTTCCAATTAAGAATAATGTTACAAGTGTGGGCAATGCTTCCGAAACCCATTCTTAAGGACCAGGAAAAGTGTCTGTATATTTTTTCTTCAGATACAGTTGACACACATATTTAAGGAGTAAATCAAAGACAGGAATTTCCCTCTTAGTGCTGCTCCTTCCCAGATGCTTCACTTCAGGTTCCCTTGGCCTGATATGAAAGAACCTTGTTTTGAAGTGAGATCCAGTCATGTGAGGTGCCTGGCAGCAAAGCTAATCTGGACTGCAGACATTTTTTGTTTTTAATTTCCTTGAGACTGAAGAGTTTGTACTTGTGCATATGCATGGGCTCTGATGGGTGATGTGTACCTTTTCTGGATCTAATTCTAGTCCCAGAGCCCATGCCAGCAGGGAAGCAGTTCTGCAGGTGACAGAGATAGAGAACCACCTCTGCAGAGAGCAGCTGTGGTAGAGCTCATCTTTGCAGCAGCTCAGAACTTCTGAGGCTCTGCCCTTTAGTCAAAGACACATATTTGAAAAGANAAATGAAGAATGAATTTTGACATGACTTTAGTTGTGTAATATTTGTCCTCTACTCTACACATTCTATTTTCTCATCTGTTCCAATTAAGAATAATGTTACAAGTGTGGGCAATGCTTCCGAAACCCATTCTTAAGGACCAGGAAAAGTGTCTGTATATTTTTTCTTCAGATACAGTTGACACACATATTTAAGGAGTAAATCAAAGACAGGAATTTCCCTCTTAGTGCTGCTCCTTCCCAGATGCTTCACTTCAGGTTCCCTTGGCCTGATATGAAAGAACCTTGTTTTGAAGTGAGATCCAGTCATGTGAGGTGCCTGGCAGCAAAGCTAATCTGGACTGCAGACATTTTTTGTTTTTAATTTCCTTGAGACTGAAGAGTTTGTACTTGTGCATATGCATGGGCTCTGATGGGTGATGTGTACCTTTTCTGGATCTAATTCTAGTCCCAGAGCCCATGCCAGCAGGGAAGCAGTTCTGCAGGTGACAGAGATAGAGAACCACCTCTGCAGAGAGCAGCTGTGGTAGAGCTCATCTTTGCAGCAGCTCAGAACTTCTGAGGCTCTGCCCTTTAGTCAAAGACACATATTTGAAAAGAAAAAAAAAAAAAAGGTGATTTTTATTGTCATGGAACAAAACAGAGATTCTTAGATTCTTCAAACTATCTTGATTTCATTAAGCTTTGTCAGCAACATACTAAAATCACTTAATAATTCTCACAGGAAGAAAGAATGTGGTTTATGTGTGATGGCCACCCTTCCCCGCCCTCCCTCTCCCCCCGGAAATATAGCTTTAAGGCATGCTAAATATATAACTAGCTCTAAAGAAAGAGGAACCTAAGAGCACAAAAGAAACATATTTTTTCAACAAAGTATTCTGTTCTCAGGAGCAAAAGAAATTAACCGATAATTCCAGTCTGGCATTGTTGTCAAGTATTTTCTTGTATTAGCAATTTTACATGCAAGTAATGACTTCCTAATGTATATTGAAAAAGTATTTATATATATATATCCTATTGGATAAGCATATCAATCCTTCTTTTCAAAAAGAAAAGAAAAAAAAAAAAAACAAAAACCAAACACCAAACCAAAACTCTCCTTTTCTAGTCTCTCATTGCAAGGCACTTCAAACTCGTGTGGGTGATACTGTGAGTGGACGACCAGCAATGGAAAAGGGCAAATGCACTGCTTGCCCCCTCTGTGGGAAGCTGGCCTGCTTCCCAAAATTAAGAGGGAGAAGCTCATGGTACTCAAACCCAAATGCCCAAATCATACCCCAAGCAAGACTATCCTTTCCTCCCTGGGAGGAGCCAGCCTGTCCGCCTGGGAAGCCCAGAGGAGATGTCTTCCCCCTGTAGCATCTAGCACTGGTGGACGATAAAGGAGTAGTGCGAATGCTCCCAACTTCAGTCTAGACTGTCCTTGCATTAGGCAACCTGCTGCAGACTCCTAAGTGCTCTCTAATGTTGCTTCATCAGGAAAAATAAGGCTCAAAGTTTTGGTCAATAGTATCAACCATTTTCTCATATCTACCTACGCAGACTTTTCTAAATCTACCAGAAGGTAGAGGACTCAGCATGAAATTTAAAGGCAAACGTGGCACAACAGACTCTAAGCCTCTTTGACAATTGTCCTCTGGCTGGATCTAGGTTTACCATTTCACTAAATAGAAGCATGAGAAGAGTGAGCACAAGTGAGTATTGAAGAACAAGGGAAATTCTGCAGACCCTAAAAGACTGTATAAATGAAAGATGAACTAATGGGGATGTCATGTAAAGGACACTTAATACCTTATTGCCTTGTGAATACACTACGTGCTTTTCCTCTCATTTCCACCTTCCTCTCTGTTTGTCTTTAACTGTGAGTTATTGAGATTTATTTTCTATTGTGTAATGTGCAAAGGAAAAATTTATTTTATCTCCTGATAACAAATTCCTGATAACTAAAATTATTTCTGATAACCTCTCTCTCTCTTTCTGTGTCTTCTTGTCTCTTAATATGTTGTCAAGCCCACAGCAGAACACAGTAGTTGTTATGCCTTAGTAATATGATGTAGTTATTTTTCTTGGACAGAATAGGAAAAGTTTTTGTAATATAACTGAGAGGAAAAGTGCATGTTAACAGAATGAAACAACACAAACTGGAGCATGACTGGAATCTGAATTTGACATATTTTTGTTCTTGAGGACGAGTATTGTTGAGGCAGACAGTTAATGAATCCTTACTTTTCTTTATCATTTTATCATCTCACGCCTACCCACCCATTGACTGAACATAATGACTTTACTTATTTTTCTTAACACTTTTTATCAATCTCCTCCCTTATCTCGCTTTCATTTCCTGGTTTATAGGGGCTTTTTCTGCAGAGTAAACTAGTTGATTCAGTATTCATCTTAAATGTCTATATTCTCTCTGGTCATTATGTTTTGTCCTAATTTTAGATGACAAAATAGCTCATGCTAGTTATTCAGTATGAGCTATTTTATATATGTCCATATGCATTAAAAGAAAGCATATCCAGGAAACAGCTTCATGTCATTTTACAGTGATGCAAAAGACACACACCTATATTGCATATCCAAACACATTCCTTCTCTCTGCATTAAATGCCAGCATCTATTTGTCATTTCTACAAGTAAACAGTTATCTCCTTTAGCATAAATCCATATCTAAACTTTTTTTTTGTTAATTACAAAAGTGGTTTGTGTGTTTGTGCATTATTGATAATGTTGTTAGGAATAGCTATGCCAGAGAGCATTAATTTTCAGATTTGTTGCTGCATGTGATCCACTAGGTAAGGTAAATAATTTTTGAATTACCAATGCAGAGGATTTAGCAACATTTTTCATCACTGTATCTTTAGGATAATTCTTCATTTAGTGGAGAGGCTTTGAAGGGTTGCAATAGCTAAAGCAAATGCTTCCTATGTGTTTTATTCATGTGAAAGGTGTTTGCTTGTCCTCAAGTCAATGGCCAGACTACAATCTACTAACTTCACTTTTGTCACCTCAATACAGAGTATGAGCACACTGTTTGATGTATACTACAGGATAATACCTTGTTTTAATATGTGAAAAGTGGCATCAGAAAGCTTTGAGTTTACTTGAGATCTGGGAGGAACAGAGAGGAACTAGAGAAATGGTACATCCTAAAACCATGACAATTTTGAGAGCATTTGAGAGTTTTCTCAAAAGGATTTCAGCAATTTTGAGAACCTTCAGATTTTGATACTGGACTGGAATTGGCATATTAAGCCCAAAGAACCTACCATGAGAGATCTCCAGCCTTTGTATAGATTAGATACCAATTTCTCAAGTTTAAAAAATTTAAAAGGATTACATCCCTAACCCTGAAGACAGTACTCAGAGGCCTTCCACCTACTGTTACCCAGCTAAGGCTCATCCTGAAGCATCTTCTGCATTAACAATGTTTTCTTAGCACTGCAATCTTGAAGGAAAAAGGTGGGGATTAGAATTGGTGTTTTAGTGACCCTCTATGGAATTTTTTTTTCCTGATGGAATTTGGAGATGTCCTACTCTCACAAACATGACTGTGTTGTCACTGTCACACAGTGACTTGACCTGGGTGTCATTCTGCTTACCTGTACCTCTGCAGCACCTTGACCTTTGTCATAGTACCTCAACGTTACTTTTTCATGCTCTGGAAATCCTCCTGGTCAAATGCATCCTTAATAAAGCAAATTTTAATTCTGACTCCCCAAACTCTCTGCTGCCTGCTTTCAGAAACTGACAGAGCTGTGAGTGCATTCCTTTTTTTTCTGACCTCTTCACACAGGTTCATCTGCTCTGGAGGAATAGAATTTATCTTTCAATTACCAGAAGTAAATCTGCTTGCAGTACTGAAACTTTTCTCAACACTTATCTCTAAAATCATTGAAGTTAGAGGAAATTATCATTGAAGTCATTATGTGAGAGGAAAGTAAAGCATACATAAACTTCTATTTACCCTTAGAAAACTAAATGTCCTTGATATGGGTCCAAACTTTATTAGGAAAGCTGTCATGTCTGTCTTCAAGGAATTTCATAACCTCACAAACCTATCCTTGAAAGAAAATAAAGTATTCCCACAAACAAAGGAAACAGTATTTTTCCTAAATATGTGAGAAAAAAAACAGGCAATTTGACAGATAATCTTTATAGCTGGAAGTAGAACAGCAAATTGTGTGCATTACTAACATATTGTGATAGTGAATAAGAGAAAATGTTCCAGTCAGAAAAATGACATTTTAAACCATATCAGAAAGTTTTGAATTTGGGTCTAAAAAACCCTATTCTTCATTTATGCAAATCAATTTAAAGATGTTAAGAGTACAGCTTCTTTTAATTTGTCTTCAAATCTCCTTGGCGAGGCCTTGAATGACACTGAATTAATCTTTTAATTTGAACTGTAATATTTACATATGTCTCAACAAATTGTTCACCGGTTGCTTTGCATTTAAATTGAGGTAGTAGACCCTAGCTATAACAAACAATACCTTTTGGTGGCACATTTGGAACAGAACCTCCTGAACATTCCTGAAGTAAAGATTTTCAATTCACACTTGAATTAAATTTCTCCATCAGTAACACCATCTGAACTAAGTTCAAAAATTAGACTGTTCAGATAGGTCTCATTATTGTATGCAGAAATAGAGACATGTATAGGTTTGTTTAAGCACCTAAAATATCTGACACATTTAAACTTTTCTTCTAATGGACTTTTCTATACCCCTTTGATGACACTTGAAAATCTGCCAAGGATCTTAAGTGAACTGTAACTCAATAACAACTGAGTACACACTTTCATCTGGGAAAAACTAAATCCATGAAGCTGTTAGATTTGAGTCAGAACCAATTACAGATGGCTATACAGTTGAAAATTGCTATACAATTACACAAAGCTGCTTCACACTGTTTCTGAGACATACCAAAATTGCTAAAATTTCTATTAAGTTTCTATTAAGTGGAATTGTAGTCCACTATATTGAGAGTTGATTTGTCATCTACTGCAAGCGTTAGACAAGATAACACTCCTATAGGAAATTATACACATTACCTTATATCAAAAGAGAACTGTTTTCACTACACCTGCTTATTCCAGAAAACCAAAATGCTAGTCTTGTATCATCTACATCAATTCAGTCAACCAAGCACACATTGCATACAATCACAGAATCACAGAATAATAGGAGTTGGAAGGGACCTCTAGAGATCATCTAGTCCAAACCTCTGCAATGTTTGCACACAAAACAACAACATGAAAAATGTTGTGGCTGTGGCCCTGTGGCACCTACCAGAGGCATTCCTGGCCAGGATGGAGCTATTAAAAATATTATCAATTAGCCACTCTCAATCCTATAGACTGCTATATAAAAAAAAAAAAAATACCTGAACCTAGAAATGTCACAAATCTCCATTTTGTTGAAGCTTTATCCTGCCTTTTCCAGACATATGCCTGTTGGACTGTTGTATGCAGCATAGCCACTGTAGCAATTTTATCTTGTTCCAGTGTAGAAGAACACTTTCCTCTTGAAAGTGCTGTTTTGTCTCAGCCAGTTGCAAAGTGACTTGTGAAAAGGTCAAATGTAGACATCTGTGTGTTACCAATTGAATCCTACTGCTACGGTACACTTTATCTGTTACATGGGCACTTAAGGCTAACTTCTAAGCTTGTTCACAGCCTGCAGTTGTCAAACATCTGTAACATAAACCTTCAACCAAGCCAACTATGCAGAGCCTTGTGGTGAGTGTCTCAAACACACACACTCACAGTTCTTCCTCTCCCAACTTATGGCCAGCCTCTGCCTTCCCCACACTGTGCTGGGACATGTCCACAAACAGCAGTTCTCCATTCCTGAGATCAGCCTTCCTATGGCCAGTTCCTCTCCACTATCTGCAAGTAGAGATGATACTGGAAATAGTTCTTCCGTCAGACTGAAGAGCCCACAGCAGAGCTTGGGACACACGTTGAGTCTGATGAGTAGCAGTTCTGCACATAGTTTTCCTCTTTAACAGTCACAGGTCTAAGCTCTTTCAAATTCAAAATTTTCTTTTCACCATTTCAGACTAATCATGTGCCACTACACTTGTTTTCAATTTATCTTCCTTCTCCTGTTTCCTGACATTATAAAGTTGTAAAATAACTGGTTCCTTTTTCTTAGTTTTTAATCCCATCTTCCCTTTAATCTTCTTTTCACTTCCTAATTCACACAGTATCCAAATATATACTCTTCAAAAAACCTTGTCCCCTTGTTCATTCTGCAGGCAGCTTGACGTTGTTATGTTTTAGTTAATGTATTTGGTTTGGTGCCTAGAACAGCTAGAGAAGGAGATTTTGACACTAACTGCTTGTTATCAAAAACCTGATATATTGCAAAAGATTTACTAAAAGCAGGTTTTATATCCTACAGTGATGTAGAAATCAAATTCTTGCACATGGATTAGACATGATGTTTACTACAAAAGCATGGGTTAGTTCTTAGTGAGGTTTCACCATTTTTGCAAGTAAGTGGCTTACACATTTATTCCTCTTCAAACAAATTGGAATATTTCACTTTTGGTTTAGATAAATTTTTAAGATCTAATGATCTTTTAAAGATGTGTTTAGAATAATCCTATTGAGGTTTAAAAGTCATATTTTTTCATTTTGTATTGAACAGATGCTGTCAAAACCAGGAGGACCAGTACTCCAGTCACAGGAACAGAAATAGCAAAGGGCAGCAAAGGGGTGTGCAACATTAATCTGAACTGAATCCTAATGAAGTAAATGGCAATTTCTCCATGACTACAATGGCTTTGAATCAGGTCCTGAGGGGCAGCTTCATGAAGTAATGTAAGTGCCAGCACTTTTGTAAATCCTACTTGATGCCTATCTGCATGTTTAGATAGCTGAATAGTAGTGAATTTCTATGCTATCAGATATCCTTATGTCTCAGACAAGGTCAGATATGTCTGGTACTGCAGTCTATCTTGTTGAGGCCGCTGGGCATCATCACTTTATTTCAAGTGATTATGAGAAGTCATTAAACACTTCCTGAAAGTCAGCAGGTAATTAGTACTCTCCAACCACATATCACCGTTTTCTACAAAAAAGGCAAAGGCAGCTCAAGAATTTCAAGCTATTTAGAAACAGATGCTTTGCTGAGTATACTCTGAGCAGGTAACTGTCTCTGCATGAGTGCATGATGGGGAGAGGGAGAGGTGAGACACCTCATAGGAGAAGCCTGCAGAGGCAACAAGGGCAGCATTGAGCCACCAAGAATCTTTTCAGGCCCTGGACAAGAGGATGTTTGTGCTAAGAAAAAGAAAATACCTACAATGGCTGAGACCATCTTTGTTCTGGCCAAGAGGACCAGACCTTATCCATTATAATGAATAAAAGCTTGCAGACCAATCAGAATAAGAAAATGCCTGACTCAAACATCAGGTTCTCCTATTATCTGGAGTAATCTACAAAACTTGAATTTCTGGCTAGTTGTTTGGATTAAGGGGAATTGCATGTGTTTTACCCATGTCTCCAGTAAAGGATTTATTTGTACAGTCAATTCTCTTTTTTTAACAGCTGCTGTAGCTTCATCTGCAATTCAGTTACAGTATAATTCCTTCCTTTTTCTTTTCCAAAGAACTTTGGAGATCAGTTATTGCCATCTCCTTTGAGTCTCACTGTTCTGTATACAGTTAGCCTATCTAATTTCCTAGCCTTTTCTAAACCATTCAGTTTCAAGGTCATTTAGTCACCAGCTTCTGCTTTTGGCATTTTAGACGTGCATTTGAACTGGGAACACGTAGGCAGTCCCTATTCTGAGAGCTACTCTTTTGTGTGTAGCACAATCTTTGTGAAAGCTCCATTGCCATATCCTGACTCCATAGGGGCAGAGAAGATTTGGGTATTTACAACATCTGCACACCATTGTTTTCACACAGTGAGGAAAACAAGAACTACAACCATACAGACCTGAAAGGGGAAGCAATGTGATACACCATGGAGCACACTAGGCTGTGGCTGTAGGTAGGGACAACTTCTAACACACAGTTTAGATTATTGGTGGTGAACATTTGTTTAAGCTGTTGAGGTTCGGGCACTGCTTTGGTACTTGATGATATTCTTTCCTTTAGGTGGCCACCCTTGGTTGGCATACTCCTTGCATGATATTGCCTCCTACTCGAATACAGTTGGAGCAGCTCAGTAGGTTGATTTTTGGAGGATATTTTACCCTGACTGATTGATATCTTTACTTTTTTTTTTTTTTCCTTTTTTTTCTTTTTTTTTCACGGGGAGGGAGAGTCCTTAAGACTTTTGTCTGTATTTGTAATTTAGAAGGCTTGAGCTGACAGTATCATTTTAATATTCTGGTACAGTTCTCTTCTGGTTTTCTGTGAGTACTTCATATTATTTTAACACTTTTTTCTTGCAATAAAGTCAGTGTCTGACAAAGGGATTTCAAATTCATGAGTATATGTTTGACAGGCAACTTTGATTAACCCATTTGTGCAAGTTCCCATTTACCTTGATTGTTCAAGCAGAACCTTTGCATAAAACTTTGAAGAGGTTCATGATTTTTGTTGACATGCAATAGACCTTCAAGATGTTCCAGAGTGAATTGCACTGGCAGCTGTCAAATGCTTCCATAAGCCCAGATAAATTTAAGTCTCTAAATACTTTTTGAAATCTACCTCTAATTGAACTAGGCTCCACAATTTCTGAATTTAAAACCTGCTGTCATATTTTTCTGGATTTAAAACCTGCCCCATTTAAGGGCATATGATGACTGTACTGGTTGTACCTTGTCAGGTTTCTTCCCATAGCTCACGCCCATGAAACCCAGGATCATCTATAAATTGCAGATGCATGGATTACATGAAACGACAGGCTTTAGCCTGGCACATACCTTTCCCTATCCAAATAATGAGTATTTATCAGTACATGAAACAGAAGGTAAGCTCAGAAATATTGTTTAATGACAACTTATGTTGTAGCAGAATTTGTGATACTAACTCCAAATCATAAAAAGAAAGAAAAATAAAGGCTCAAAATAAAAATCCCTTACATTTCTCTTTATTTTCTACTTGACTAGACCACTGCTGCTGAGACACTCCTCTTGCCATAAACATTGCATCACACCCTGAGCAAACACTGAAAAGCAATTCTTTACCCCATCTTCATCAAACCATAACTGATGTACAAACCTGTGCAATGACGTCTGCAGCACAGAATGCTTTTTGCTAGTATGGAAATACTATCCTGTTCCCACAGAAAGAAAGTACATGCTAACAGTCCTCCTATCAGAATGTAAACTTGGAGTATCTGCTTTGAGTGTCTGCTTTGGTTTATAATCAGAAGACTGAGCTCCTCAATGTTGTTTGAAGTGAAAAGGTACTGGAGTGAGCCTGGTTATTACAGTAGCTGAGTATTTGGGAATATCTGTCTACACATCAAATTTATAAAACTTGTCCAATAAGCACAGAACGTTGAAGATAAAAATTTGAGTGAAAACTTTTTGTTGTGACAAATGAAACATCTTAACATTTCATGTTGAAAAACTGTACAGAATGGGAAAGTAAACAAGTGACTATTACTATTCCTGTAAATATGTTATAATAGATTACTTAGTGCAAAGGGGAGAAGAAGCAGCTTTTCAGGAACAATTCAGAATATCCTGTACACTTGGATTCTGAGATCTGTGTGTTGACATTCCAATAAGCAGAGGAAGGAACTGTGTCGTGGTTTAGGCCCATCAGAGAACAAAAGACCACGATTAGCCTCAAGTACCGAAGACTTAAGGATTGCTAAAGGGCAGGGAGGGCTTAATTGCCACTTAAGGTGCAGGACAAAACAGACCAGGCTACTCGGCTTGGGGAAGAAAACAGAAAATTATTTAATACCAACTAAAACACAAAACCCCAAAACATAACCAAAACAAAACAACACAGAATGGTACAGAGAT